>LPNX011115398.1:134342-246802 GCA_001517045.1 Pseudotsuga menziesii | reverse complement strand
TGCTCTTGGCAGTTCCTGCACTTGAATGGCAAGTGCTCATAGTCAAGTTTCTGGAAATGGGTCCAAGATCCGACTGATAGCTTTACTGCCTCTGGGAGGTCGGCTTCAAGGTCCACTTCAACACAGATTCTGGCGCAGGTATATTGACCTTTGTTGTCTGCTTTATCAATGAAGCGGCCGATTCCGTTACCTATTCTCTGCAATGATTCGAAGTCCCAGCAATGCAGCGGGAGGTTGGGGAGCCTGACCCACACCGGCACCTCTTTGGGAAGATCAACTGTGGGGTCAAAGTCCGGCGTCCATTTGTTCAAGTAAAGGCCCTGCGTCCCCATGAAGTAGGGGCTGTTTCTGAAAACCAAGTCCCGGTCTTCTTCTGATATAAATTCGAAGACAAAGAACCCTCTTCCCACTGGATAGCAGGTTACCCCATATTTCAGGTTGGGCTTCCAGTTCCTCTGTATCCAGTCATCTGTGGTCTTGGAGGATGGCCAGAGACCCACGAACTAACCCACAAGACCTCGCTTGGCCAAAGACAGGGCAATTTTCATCGGTTTTTCTTCAGGAAGGTCGATCTCAGGAATTTCCTCCAGCCTTTTGATGAATTTCGGAATCGCCGGGCCCTTGGGTTTCTTCCCACGGCCAGAAAGAAGTCTACTAAATTCATCCACCGCCGAACTCGAAGGGGGGGGGGGGCGTCCTCCCCTCCCCCAGGCACCGCCATGCCTGCACACACTCAACCCGCCCTCTCTCACGCGCAGACTCAGCAGAAGCGCGCAGCTCTCCTAATCATATGTGCCAATGCTGTAAAACTTTAAGTGACATCCTTTTCATCTTTTTTTCTTTGACTCGGAGATGTTCATTTAACGCATTATTTTTTCTCTAAGATGCAGACTTTGGATGGTTGCCACTCCCATTATTATTATTTTATTTGTTTTTTTCTATATTTTTCCCAATCAGTCGATACAACTTTCGGTGGCTTCCTTAGTGGAATACATTGAACACAAGTTACAGCATGTCTGAAGAGATGGCTTGGCGCGGTTGATGGTGATTGGTGGGCCACCACTCCTTCACAATGAAAACGTATTAAAACATGATTGACAGACAGGGGAGCAGACTTTGGATGCTCATTGCTGGCCACTCCCTTACTTTTTTGGCCCTTTCCCACTCCATTATTTTTTGGCCCTTTCCCAATCCGTTGGTACAACTTTCGGTGGCTTGCTTTCAATATTTCTTTTTCTTGGGCTCAGGAGTCAGACGTGTACATCCTTTAGTGGGAATACAATCGACACATTAGGTGGCTTGGCGCGGTTGATGGTGATGGGTGGGCCACTACTCCTTCACAACAAAACGCGTTAAAACATGATTCACAGAGAGGGGTGCAGGGAACTTTTACTCTTTCGCACAGTAGATTTTGTGATCGGTTAATTAATGAGTAATGTTTTTGAAAATTGCCATAAATTTTCAATTGCCATAAATTGAATGATCTAGAACTAAAAAATTATTTTTGAAATTTAAAAGTTTTAATTTTTTATTAATAATTATTATGTTAAAAATAAATTCAATTAGTTTGTTAAATTAATGTAATATTATATATTAAATTAAATAATGCAAAAATTAAAACTTATTTTTTAAATTTTAAAAATATATATTTTTAAATAATAGATTAATATTTTTCATATAATTATTTCTATGTGAAATATTAAAATTCAATTATGTTTTTTTCCTTACTTGGAATGGGTAGTATTGATAATGTTTGCCGTTAATGATATATGTTAATTTTAAAGGGTATAAAACTAAAGCCATGAAGGCAATTGGTTTGTGATAGTCTATTTAAGTTTTGACACAATTTTATTTTCATAAGTATTATGTGTATATGGTCATTCATTTTGATATAAGGTGAAGATGATATAAGGTTTGGGGGGGCAGAGCAAGATGTGACCCACTGGGGACCTTCTTTGGAAACCTCTTCTCTATAGGGCACCTAATCGATGTTGGTCCTGCCAATATTGGACCCACTTGGTCAAATGGTCGAAGAGGCGAAGAAGGTGTTGCTAAGCGGCTAGACTGTTTCTTGGTGAAGGAAAACTTGTTGGCCTTGATTCCTCGGTATCTGGCATGGGTTAGGCCATCGAAAATTTTAGACAATTTCCCCATCATTTTAGAGTGGAAGGGTCGTTGAGATAGGGTTCCTCACCCATTCAGATTTGAAATCATTATTGGGTTATGATTGAGGGCTTCAAGACTTTTATCAGATCCACCTGGATCACTCTATGCTCTTTCCATCACTGGAAACAACCCCATCTTTTCTTTGATCCATAAAATTAAGGCCCTTAGGGACGCTATTATACCTTGGGTCAAACTAACGAAAGATGATCAAAAGCGAGCTCTGGTGGAGATTGAGGAGCATATTCTTGACCTCTTTCTTTCATCTCCCTCGGGGATTCTCTCTGTAGATGAGTTAGCTCTGTTGGTGGACCTTAAGAAGCATAAGGATGATATTCTTTCTATGGAGGTTGCTTCTATCTGAATTAAGAGTCGGGCAATTTGGATGGCCTTAGGGGACGCCAATTCAAAGTTTTCCCACCAGTATGCCAGTGCACACCAAAATTTCAACACTGTCTGGGACCTTGAGGATCACTTGGGGAACCCTATAACTAATGAGGATGCTCTCTTGGCTGAAGGTAAGCGACACTTTGCACAGGTTTTCAATGATGATACTCCTACTCTTTTAAAGGAGAAGCTAGAGGTACTTATCCTTTACCCTCGTTACTTCTCGGTTGAAGAGGTTGATAGCATTGGTAGGCCTATCGCCCTTGATGAAATTGAACCTGTATTGAAAGGATTTGCAAAGGACAAGTCACCGGGGCCAGATGGTTTTGAAATTTTCCTTGTCGTTTATGATTTGGTGGGAGAAGACATATTGAAGGCGGTGGAGTACAGCAAGGTCCAGGGTTACTTACCTCTAGTGGAGTACAACCTCACCTTTTTCTGACTTTTGCCCCATTTCGCTTTGTAATCTGATCTACAAAGTGATTACAAAGATTATTGCAGACCGTATGAAACCCTTCCTGGCGGAGTTCTTGTTTGAGGAACAATTTGGTTTTCTTAAGAAGAGGCAGATTCACGAAGCGGTGGGGATCACTCAAGAAATCTTGCATTCTGTCAAAGTGAAGAAGCTTGAAGCCCTCATTCTGAAGATGGACATGATCAAGGCATATGACCGCATAAACTGGACTTTCTTGTGATTGGTTATACTACAAATCGATCTGACAATGGAGGTGGTAAATTGGATTATGGAATGCATTACCATAGCTAACTTCGTGGTGTTGATTAATGGATGTCCTTCACCCTCCTTCTCTGCTAGTCAGGGCCTTCGTCAGGGATGTACGCTATCCCCTCTTCTGTTTCTACTGATGGTGGAGAGCCTGAGCCTTCTTATTCACAAAGAGAAGCACATGGGCAGGATTAGAGGAATTAGGTTGTCTTCCATTCTGTCCATTACACACATCTTGTTCATTGATGATGTTGTGCTCTTCGGGCATGGGTCTTGTGCTGAATGGTTACAGTTCAGACACATTGTGGACCTCTTTTGTGCAGCTACATGTATGGCTAGTAGTTGTGACAAATTTGCTTTCCTTTACCACAATATTGCTTCTGGTTTACTTGATCAGATAAGGGTGGTTTTTCCATACAAGATGGAACCTATCCACACCGTGTCCACACTGGATTCAAATATCTGGGGTACTGTTTGAAGCCTCTGGACTACAGGGTTGCCGATTGGTCATGGCTAGTGATTCACTTTGAGCAAAAGATCAACCATTGGAATTACGGTTTTTTAACCCTTGGAGGACGCCTTGTTCTCATCAAGTCAATGCTAGAGGCACTTCCGGTGTATTGGTTTTCTCTCATTAAAATCCCTCCCTCCATTTTGTCATAGATGAGGAGACTGATGTCCAACTTCTTATGGGGTGGCACTTCTGTTAGCAAAGGCCTTCATTTGGCTAAGTGGGAGATGCTGACTCGGCCTTATGCAGTGGGGGGTTGGAATATTAAGGACCTGAAGGGCTTCAATGATGCACTCAGGACTAAGAACCTGTGGATTGCTCTGACTGGCAGTGGTCTATGGAGTCGAGTCCCTAAGGAGAAATATATGCGCAATCATTCTCTAACAGACTAGTTAAGGCAAGGTTCATACTCTATTCAACAAGCGTCCATTGTTTGGAACGGATTTCTCCATGTAATTGGATGGATCAATGCGTCATTAAGTTGGCAAGTGGGGTTAAGCCGTGAGGTTCGCATAGGTATCGACTCGGTGGCTAGCATGGAGGATTCTTCATTGTTTTCTTGTCAGCTCATTCCTCACTTAAACAATCGCGGCATTGTCTCTTTGGATCATATCCACAGAACCAGTTTTAGCAGAGATTATGGCTCGCATTGGTTGAAGGCCACCATCTTGTCAGCTCATTCCTCACTTAAACAATCGCGGCATTGTCTCTTTGGATCATATCCACAGAACCAGTTTTAGCAGAGATTATGGCTCGCATTGGTTGAAGGCCACCAACCTGGGTTTGGGTGGATCGCTGAAGACTGAATGGGACCATTACTTGGCTGCACTGAGAGCCACCGGCATACAGATCACCTTGGATAGCGACTCACTGAATTGGTCTTTCAACAAGAACGATGGGAAGGTCACTGCTTCATCGACATATTCCTTTATCTCTCGTTCGATAGGGGAGCTGGACCACAGTTGGCATTGGATGGATCTATGGAGATGGCGGATTCCATTGAGAATCAAATGCTTTATTTGGTTATGTCTAAACAACAAAATCTCCACATTAAAGGAAATTTCAACTCAAAATGGGTCTTTTGACTCTAATTCAAATTCCATGTGATCATGTGTTATCCAATGAAATTGCTTTAAATTTGAAATACCGTATAGGTCTTAAACAATTTTTTAATATAAATTTGGGGATAAGTATCATAAAAAAACTATTTTTTTGTTCATATTTTCGACATCTCTCCTTGTGTTTTTACTCAAATTTTGATCGGGAGAGCTCATTGGATGCAGAACTACATTCTGCATCCAACGAGTACCCACTCAGCATACTTTGGACGGAGCCCGCTCATCATCACGTTTTTTCAGGTATTTCTTGTTTTTGGGGTAGCAAGCTCCGTCCAAAGTATGCTAAGTGTGTACTCGTTGGATGTTAAATTTAATTCCACATCCAACGATCTCTCCGGATCGAAATTTGAGTAAAAACACAAGGAGATATGTCAAAAATACAAACAAAAAAGTAGTTTTTTTCTTTTCTTTCTCCAAAATTTAATAAAAATTATTTTATTATTTTAACTATCATTTTATTAATTTTTTTTAGGAGGCCCATTTTGAGTTGAAATTTCCTCTAATGACCTGGGACAATTTGTTGAGAAAACGTTGGAAAGGCCCTAACATTTACCATTTATGCTGCATGGTCGTCGAGATCGTTTAACATCTTCTTGTCGAGTGTCCTTTCGGTGTTTATGTCTGAAGATTGATTTTCGATCAGCTGGGATTGGTGCACAGTGTTGGGACGGACACCTTGCGAAATGTCATTGCGGACTGGATCAGGCACGGGGAGGAACCTGGTTATTTACTATTTTTTTGTTGCTGGGCTTTATGGCTATGTAGGAATGTGTGGATTTTCTCCGGTATCAAGCCTTCTGCACATTATACAGCGATCTATGTTCTTGATTTAGTGGCGGCATTTCCTCCCTCGAGGAAAAACAAAGTCAGTGTCATTGGATTGGGACCTCAATGTTACATTGCCACAGGTTTCTTTGACGAAGCAACCACTTCCATCGTTGAAGGAGTTGGAGCAGTATTGTATATCAGTCACAAACACCACTTCTTGATCAGGCTGGGCTGCGGTATAAGCACTAACACTAGGATGGAGCTTCTGGCACTTTTTTGTTTATTACACGTCGCCAATGTTATGGGCCTTCCCAGAATCTCGGTTTACGAGGATTCTATGATGGTCATTGACTGGGCCAAGGGGAAATTGAAGCTAAATGTCACCAACCTAGAACACTGGTGTAATCGAACTGCTGACTTGGTTCATGGTTTCTCCTCTTTTGGCTGTTAGCATATCTATCGCGAACATAATCAATTGGCTGACCGTCTATCTAAGGAAGCCCTGTCACTCATAGTCGGCAATCTCAATGTACAAGAATTTATGGAGGGACGACTGACCCACGAGGTTACTATGAATCTTTTATTTCAATAGATTGCAGTTGGGTGTCATTCAGTAAGAGGCTTTCTACAAATTCTGTTTGGTTGTAAGTTAATCTTGTCAACCTTGTGCGTAGTCAATCCTGTGGTCTTACGCTGGTAGTTTCTATTACTGCATGTATATGATCAGATTGTTGATCGTCAAAATGGTGACAAAAACAATCTTCACATGTAACACGTCCTTTACTTAATAAAAAAAATTAAACTCTTTTTCATCTGAAAAAAAGATGTACATTCAACACGTTATTAGCATTTGTTTTTCAATGGAGTCTATTCCATTATTTTCATAGTGCTTTTTGACAATATCTTAAATTCAAAATAATATTCCAAACATCATGTTATTTTATGAAGATTAATATTATGGTTATGATTGCAATATTTGAAATTCCAAAACATATCAATTAAACATTTCAAGGAGAAATATTATTATTATATTTTTAAACGAAGAACGAGGTACAATGATTAAGTGGGAGTCTCACTCGAATGAACATTTTTTTATGGTGTTTTTTTCTTTCCTTTTTCCAATGCTGTAAAACTTTAAGTGACATCCTTTTCATCTTTTTTTCTTTGACTCAGAGATGTTCATTTAACGCATTATTTTTTCTCTAAGATGCAGACTTTGGATGGTTGCCACTCCATTATTATTATTTTATTTGTTTTTTTCTATATTTTTCCCAATCAGTCGGTACAACTTTCGGTGGCTTCCTTACAATCTCTTTTAGTGGAATACATTGAACACATTGATATTTCTTGAGGAGCATCTATCCTTCAACGACTAATCCTTACAAGTTACAGCTTGTCTGAAGAGATGGCTTGGCACGGTTGATGGTGATTGGTGGGCCACTACTCTTTCACAACAAAACGCGTTAAAACATGATTAACAAACACTGGTGATTGGTGATGACTTGGCGCGGTTGGATGGTGATTGGTGATTTAGTGGAAATTGGAATACATTCAACACATTAATTTTCTTTTAGGAGCATTAACAACCAACTCGTAGAGCTAGAGCTTGCCTGAAGAGATGGCTTGGCGCGGTTGATGGTGATTGGTGGGCCACCACTCCTTCACAATAAAGACGCGTTAAAACATGATTGACAGACAGGGGAGCAGACTTTGGATGCTCATTGCTGGCCACTCCCTTACTTTTTTGGCCCTTTCCCACTCCATTATTTTTTGGCCCTTTCCCAATCCGTTGGTACAACTTTTGGTGGCTTCCTTTCAATATTTCTTTTTCTTGGGCTCAGGAGTCAGACGTGTACATCCTTTAGTGGGAATACATTCGACACATTAGGTGGCTTGGCGCGGTTGATGGTGATGGGTGGGCCACTACTCCTTCACAACAAAACGCGTTAAAACATGATTCACAGACAGGGGTGCAGGGAACTTTTACTCTTTCGCACAGCAGATTTTGTGATCGGTTAATTGATGAGTAATGTTTTTGAAAATTGCCATAAATTTTGTTAAAGTCATGCAATATTGTATATTCAATTGAATGATGTAGAAGTAGAAAATTATTTTTGAAATTTAGAAGTTTTAGTTTTTTATTAATAATTTTTATGTTAAAAATAAATTCAATTAGTTTGTTAAATTAATGTAATATTATATATTAAATTGAATAATACAAAAATTATAACTTATTTTTTAAATTTTACAAATGTATATTTTTAAATAATAGATTAATATTTTTCATATAATTATTTTTATGTAAAATATTAAAATTCAATTATGTTTTTTTCCTTACTAGGAATGGGTAGTATTGATAATGTTTGCCGTTAATGATATTTGTTAATTTTAAAGGGTATAAAACTAAAGCTATAAAGGCAATTGGTTTGTGATAGTCTATTTAAGTTTTGACACAATTTTATTTCCATAAGTATTATGTATATATGGTCATTCGTTTTGATATAAGGTGAAGATGATATTTTTTTTTCACGCCAGAAAAAATAGTTTTAACTTTTATAAAACTGTAATATGGTGTAAATATTGTATTAAATCATGGTGTGGAGCTCAAGGCAAAGGCCCCACCATGGGTTTAGTGTTTTATGTGCCGGCAATTAAAATCGATGCGGATGGTTTATGTGCTAGCCAGGCACAATGTGTTTTGAGACATTATGTAAAATGCAAATTAATAAAATACCACAACTAGCTATGCGCCGCAACGTTAAAGAGACGGGGGCATGATTTCATAAGGAATAGGGAGGGGGAATTATCCAAACCTTGAGCCTATGGGGAAAAGCCAAATGTCAAAGGGAAAACCCATCAAGTTGTCAACTACCCTTTTTGTCTTTTGTGCCTAGTCATGTCTAAGTTGGTTGGGGAAGTTATTGCCCTGGGATGGGGAAGGTATGGAGGTCAAATTCGAATTTGGGAAGTTACCCATTTTTTAAAAGAGTGTTTTTGACTTGTGGGGCAAGTAAAAGCTTGGGAATGCATGCCCAAGCCATTGGGCACCCATGACTTTCGTTTTCTCACCCATCCTCATGGAGTTTTGGCTCTCTCACGCAGCAAGAAGGGGAAGAGCTCTCTCTCCCTCACGAGTGGATGATGTTTCTTCACTTCTCCATGCTTAGAATTCATTTTTCTGTGTTGTTGGGCGAATGGGAAGAAAGGAGCCATGATTTTGGGGTTTAAGAAGGTCGTTTTTGCCACTGTGAGTAAGCTAGGAGCTTCCCTCACATTTTTCTGCATTTTTCCCTCTTTTCTCCAAGTTGGGAAACTCGTTTTTGGGTTGCCAACGAACTGGAGAAGAGACCCACAATTTTTTGGGTGTTGTTGAGTCTGTTTTGGCCACGTTAGGGCCATAAATGTCTCTGAAAATTGAATTGCTATCAGAGGGAGTTTTTCCCATTTTACTAGGTCGTTTGTGGTTGCAAATTCCGTTTTTGGTAATGCCTAGTGGATGGGAGAATAGATACGCGGTCAAAGGGTTTTATGAGGCCGTTTTTACCTCTGTGAAGCACAAGAACGTTTCTTGAAAACGTATTTGCTCATGCATGGTTGTTTTCCCCATTTGTCATTTCTGTTTTGGTTCCCAAAAACGTTTTGTTCATATCCAGCAGTTGTGTATGTCTATGTTTGATTAATTAGTTGACTGTGCGTTTGATGCAAGGTGTGGCTTGGGTGAGTAAGTCCAAGGAACCCATGTCTTGTTGGTTAGTTGCCTTAACAACCTCTAAAACCCAATTTCTTATTGGCTTGGTTGGACAGTCTGTGAAACCCAACAGTGTGTTGGCTTGACTATGGATGTTTGGTTTTGGCTATGTGTGAGCATGTTATTTCCCTAGTGCCTTGTGGAATCATTCCCAGCTCGGGGGTGGCACTAATGCTGAGAGTTTAATGAGCACACTGGCCTATGGTTGGATGGAACATTGCAATGATGTAGCTAGTTGTGGGCCAGCTTCTTTCAAGATAAGTATTCTTGTGCTTAATCTCTGCAAACTATTGGTTTTATGAATTAATATGAACATGTTGAATGTTTGAATGTTTGAATTGAATGAATGTTTTTGCTTCCGTTGTAGATTGCATTATGTATGTGTATGTTTTTTCTATATTAATGCATTATATTTTATGGTTATGTTCATGGGTCTAGATTTCACAGTTTGACTCCAGTGTGGTGGCCGCGTCCTCTCCATCGTCGGTATGAGAGGTGGGGACGTGACAAAATATATCAATAAAGATAAAGTCAAAAGGGATAGAGATAATAACGTATCCATATATCAAAAAACAGAGTCCATCGGTGTATGTTTAGGGAGCCCAAGTCTATCAAAATGCCTTCCATATGTTCTTCCCAGAAGATCCATCATGGTCCCATATTGAATAGCCTTTTTGGATAAATCATCCGCCAATTTGTTGTACTCTCTGTACACATGCTGAAAAGTCAGTGAGATGAAATGTCCAATGAGTTCTTTAACCCTTAAAAGCCAATGTTCCAGATCTAGAGAACGTATGGAATGTTTTCCCAAAGCCCAGTCAATAGTGACCAAAAAATCACCCTGAACATGCAACTCTCGAAAATTCTTGTGGAAAGCAAAAAACAATAGCCCCAAAGAGCCAAAATTTCTGCCTTAGTGTTGGTGCCTCTACCAACATCCAAAAGCAGTATGTAAGACAAGTATTCACTTCCTAGAAACACCATTCTAGCTCCACATCTTCCATCCTTGGATGCGCCATCGAAGCCAGATATCCAGGGGCAGTCTTTCCATATACTTAGACCTGATAACAGTACCCCAAAGTACAGTGTTTGTCAAATCCCTCCACAAACTTTTGGCGCATAACGATAAGTCGAAACACTTTAGATCCTTAATGCCCCATCCTCCCCAACCCCTAGTTCGAGACAGAGAACGCCAACTGGCTAGATGATACTTATTACAATGCAAAACTCTTGTCCAGAGGAAGTGGAATAGTGATCGACGTAGCTCCTGAATATCTTTGTAGGAATGGTGAAAATTGAGAACCAAGACACAAGTATCGACTGCAATACAGAGGTGGCAAGAGTGACCCTTCTGCCTAAAGAAAGCCACTTGGGGACCCATCTATTGATTTTACTCTGTAATTTTTTAGTAAGCCAATGTCAGTCGCCAATGCGATAACTGTTCGACTTAAGATTAAAACTCAGGTATGTGAGGCCTTCGTCCAACAACTTCCAAGAGAAAGAAAATAGCCCATAAATAGAATCCACATTATCAGAGTTGACATTAAGGGAGCCAAAAATCGACTTTCGAATACCAATGGACATCCTTGTTGCCCCATAAAACAAATTTATCAAAGACTTGTAGTTTAACCATTCCAGAAGACAAGCATCACCAAAAATTAATACATCGTCAAGAAAGAGGATATGGGTGAGAAACAAAGAACCAGTAATCTTAATGCCCTTAATCTTCTTTGTAGACTTGGCTTCATCAAGCAAAAGGCCGAGACCTTCAATAATTAACAGAAATAAGTATGGCGACAGTGGACATCCTTGACAGATTCCCCTAGTTCCCCAGAAGGACTGCGATGGAGAGCCATTAATCAAAACAACAAAATTTGCAGTCGTTACACACGCCATAATCCACTTTACCATATCAAAGGGAAGGCCTACCTGCAGCAACGTGAGCCGAAGCATGTTCCAGTTGACTTTGTCATAAGCTTTCTCGAGAGCGAGCTTCAAAAAAATGGCAAGGGAATGCTTAGTTTTAACTTACTACCCCAATCACCCAGTTGTTTCATGATAATCTATTTAAGTTTTTAAACATGTGCACATAGATTATTGAAAAAATTAAATCACCGAGTTGTTTCATCATAGTCTATTTAAGTTTTTAAACATGTGCACAAAGATTGTTGAAAAAAATAAATTAATGACACAAATCTTTGACGATATTGTAAAATCTCATGTTGGATGGACAACGCTGCATTATAGCGATTCACGAATAACCAACATAGATCCATCTAAAAGGGTATCTACCAAGCACCGAAAGGGATCAAATTTCTCAATGTGCAAGCCATTTTTTAGAGTGGAAATATGTAATCTAATTTTTATGGTTTTGGTTTATCTAATTTATGTTGTTTTATATATATGCAATTCTAAATAATTTAAATTTAATTTAAGCCTACGAGTTATTTTTAATAATATTTTATTATGTTTTATAAAAGACACGTGTCAACTCTACGATGAGCACAGAAGGAGTTGCACATCTCTCTCCTTCCCTGTAAAATGCACCTCTTCGGTGCAACATTAGAATTTTTTTTTTGGATTTTATTTGTTTTTACCAAATTTGGTTTAAATGTGTAAATTTTTGTGATCTATATGTTTTGAACTCTCAAAACTAAACTTTATATACAAGTCATGGCTATAAATGATTTTATTATGACACATCTTGAATAGATTTAAATAACAAATATATATCTTAAAAAGTTTTTTTTTCTCATTCGTTGAGCATAATATTTTTTATTTCTTCTTATTTATCTAAGTTATTTAGATAATGCAAAAAGAAAACTCAAAGAGATCATGTTATTATGTATTTGATATATAGTTTTAGGTGTAGGGCATTAATTATAAGGACTGTTTGTAATTTTTTTTGGTATGGATTAAAGTTTTGTGAAAGTCAAAAGCATTTTTTATTTTTGTTTTGTTTTTAAAACATTGATTTTTTTGCATTTCAATTGACTATGAACACCTCAAAACCAGTGTATCAGGCCTTGACAGCTTGCTTTTGTCACCTTGCTCCTCTGTTCAGGTCCCACTGTTCTTCGAAAGTTTGAGATTTTAATGGTGGTCTGCAAGATTTTAATGGTTCTCAAGGTAAGTGTAATTTTTTAGATCACAACCTTTGTTATGAAGTACAACACATCTAAGGCCTCAACATTAGCATTTCAGGTTCCTTCACCTTGGCATTTCAGATTCATTTGATATGCAAGGTGGGATGCAAACCCTTGTCTGCTTTGCCTTTGGGTGTCATATCCTCCATTGAAGATAACAGTTCATGCCTTCTAGGACCATCAAGAAACTCTAGTTATCTTCCTTCAACAACTGCATTTAGGGGACTAAGAAATTTCCTCATTATAACGAAACAAGAGTGCATGTCACATGCATCACTATGGATTCGGATCACAGCAATTGTCTGTGGTCCCCAAGAAGAATCCTTATAAAAATGAACTTCTAGGACAACAAGAGGAGGATCTGCAATCTTATCCTCGTTTAAGAATGGGATATTAAGCTCGCTTCAGATTATCTGATGCAATGCAAGGCTCAACGAATGTTTCTCATCATCATAAGGAAGTTTAAAACCCGTGCAAGGTCTATAGATGACTATGCCAAACCATGAATTCTCCTTGAATGTGGGATTCACATGGTCATTGTTCACCTGGAGACAGAGCTTCCCTTTGTTATCCTTGGCAATTTGAGCTCTGGCCATGGGATAATGCTCCATAATTTCACTAACATTGGCATGGTTATATGTTGTTCTTTATCATCTCACCTCATGGCAATCCCTGTAGCAGTAATTCCCATTCCCTGGTCAGTTATCTTCGCCCAGTTCTCTTTAGACGGATCCATGGGCCTTGGCATCATTACAAGCTCTGACGATTCATGTTGTTTTGGAGCCATAATTGATGAAGATCTTTGAAACCCAATTCATAAAATGCCTTCCAATTACATTAACTTTGAAACCCAATTCACAAAATGCCTCTAAACGTTTGGGTATTTGTGGTATAGAGTTGTTTTTGCTCAGTTGTATCGTAGCATCACACTCTCCACTATGGAAAGCACCATTCTATAGATAGCGAATGTGGGGTTTCGATTCCGCAGACAGATAAAGAGCCTTGCTTGGCATACATTCAATCCAAGGTTAATGTCGCATCCGACATGCCAAGCTAAACTTAGGACTCAGAGATCAAATAACGATTAATTCCCCATTCATCAATCCGAGATCACGCCAATATGGTCAGCTTTTAAGATGGCTCTTCCACATTTTTCTCATGGTTAAATGTCGACATTAGATGACTAGATACACGAGCATACAAATTTGTTGGTTAAATTCACTATTGGTTATGTTGCACACTCCCTCATGTATCGAGGTTTAATTAATCAACACCTGGAAGCATTCCTTGTGAGTTATTTGAGTTGTTTAGAGAACATATATCTATCATGGAATTGTATTACTATGAGCATTCCTCAAACTTGTTCTACAAACCTATACCAATATTTGGAGGAACTGGGTATGTCACAAAATGTGTTGAACGGAGAAATCCCTCCACCAATCACCTAGTGCTCCAATTTGAAGTACTTGAACATATCATGATACCTTATTGCCTCCAAGATTCCATCATACATTGGTAATCTAAAGGCGCTGGTTATAACCATTTGTTTGGAGCTATACCTGCGAGGCTTGGTAATGTCAGTTCTCTTTCGGTGTTGCAGTTGGATGGGAATTCTTTATCCAAACGAATTCCTACAGAAATTGGTCAGTGTTCATTTTTGGCCTTGTTGTAAGTAAATATCTCCATATCTCTCATATTTCCTTAATACTTCATTTCAAATGGTGCACTCTTACCAACAGCTTTTTTACCATTCAAAGCTTTTCATTGTACTAGATGAATAATATTGATTGTGTTAGATGAACATCGCTCACACTTATTTGGGGTTGGGTTTCTACTAGATTTTCGGAGTTTGGATTAAAAAAATCAGTGTCTGCGTACTTGTCATTTCTATATTTATCCCGCATCCACCTTTCATGTTTTCCCATTCCTCATTTTTTACTGCATTAGACAAGCACTGTTTTCAACTCCATGTTTTGGAGGTGTAGGAGCTTGTAGCATCTGAAGCCCAAACTAATTCATCCTCCTGATTCGAAATTTTTGTATGGCCTTTCCCTAGAGCAATCACGTAATTATTCCTGGCTCTAGCATTTTCGCCTTCCAATGCAAATTGAGCTGCCAACTCTCATATTTTCCATTTCATAAGCATTTCAATGTATTTTGGGTATAATGGCATGCTTAATTGTAGAGAAAATAGTTGCATGGTGCAACATTTAAGGCTATCTTAAGTTCAGTGCCCCATTTAAATGTTCAAAAGCAACACTATTAGCACCTACAAAGTAATTTTAAATTCTAAGATGGTTTTATTTTCCGAGGAGACACTGCTATTTTAATTGGTAATTGAGAATATTTTGGAGTTACATTTTGTGGGGAGTTATGGGATTACATTGGATTTTGATGAAGAGATAAGTCAATACCAGGGAAGTAGTGTTGTTGCTTATACATTTTATTGCACATGAATATATATTGGAACCTTATAACTAAGTTTGACATTGATTAATTCAAATGTGGATGCAAGCTTAGAGTCTTTCCAGATTGGTTGTTCAACTTTAGAAATAAAATCAACTTTACATAACTTGAACTTGATGTAGTGACATAATAAATCTATGTGAAAGAGTAATCTTAACCAAACTCATGACTCAAGATGGTAGAGTTGTAAAATTCGAGAATTCAACTCTTAGGTAAGTATTAACATATATTTGGTTCATTGAGATCCCTTAATGCATGCCAAGATATTGTTTAATCAAAACCCATCTATGTGAAAGAGTAAATCTTAAACAAACTCGTGACTCAAGATGGTAGAGTTGTAAAATTAGAGAATTCAACTCTTAGGTAAGTATTAACATATATTTGGTTCATTGAGATCCCTTAATGCATGCCAAGATATTGTTTAATCAAAACCCAAGATTTGAGGATGGAAAGTTTGTATTGTGTACTAAATTTCATAGTTATTGGCTCTTGTTCAAGTAATAAATGTGAGTGGCTTTTAACACTAATACATGGAAATGGAAATGGATTTGTCTTATTTAAAAAAAAAATAAACATTATTATTATGATTGATTGTGTAGCTCATTGTCAGGGTATTTGAGTTTTTTGCTTTCAAAAAATTGCAAATAAGTATATTTATGAGTTCAAAACTCACCAAAGAGAAATAAATAATTTAATGATTTGTTTGAATGGATACAAATTAATGTTTTTAATTCTCTACATATCCACTCAATAACATGGTTATAAGGGGAAGTTATTATAAGTTTTGTGGAGCTTATGACAATGAATTTAACTATGTGGAAAAATCAAAAGAAAAATTCACCATGGTATGATATGATACAATTTTAATCCATTAAATTTTGAATGCATATTCTTGTTGATGTACTGGTACATAATTGTAGGGTTTTGGCCACACTTATATCTTAGAGTTTCTCCAGTTTTTGAGGTCTTTCACTACCTCTAAGTATTTAGCAATTTAAAAAATATAATTAATGTTGAAGAAATAAACCATTAGGTTGCAAGCTTAAGGAAAGAAGAATAAAGACATTATTCGCTATCTAATAATCATGAGGCGTTAAAGAAGGAAAAATAAATATAGTAAATGTTACTTTACATAAGCACCATATTGGAAACTTGTGGTCACCAATATTATCGAAAGGCACCTATACACAAAAAAATTGAAGCATTCAAAAATATTTAAGAATATGTGTTTCCTCCTAGGATGTGATGGGTTCAAATACAGAGGGGGTAGTTGTTAGAAAAATCAGGATCGCAGAGCAATAACAATAAACAAGATGCAAATATTAAACACATAAACACATTATAAGAAAGACAAAAATATAACATGGTTCACCCAAGATGGCTTACGTCCTCACATAAATTTACAGTCCTTTATTATTATACCATCCAAAAAAATGAAGGAATGCAACCTGCAACACACCCGATGCACTTCCTCTTCATTCTCTCACAATCACAAAGATCGTTTTTCATAATGCTGCAATACAATGCCATACAGATTTGTATTGCAATGCTTTCCTTTTATATGGGAATCACCACGGGAAAATACCATGGGCCTGTAAACTGTTAGCCAACAAACATCCCAAAAAAATTATTTTGGGGTCTTTGCCTCGAACCCTTGTCGAGGGCCCGCTGGCCCTGAAGCTCCCAGCCAGGGGGAACGGTTACCCCCAGGCCCCTACAGGGGGATGACGTCCCATGCACTGCCCTGATGGGACGAGTGTATACTAAAAATGGGGTACAAACATGGCCAAACAATAACATCTTTGAATAAGGAAGATCAGGCTCCACAACCAACAATCTCCCACTTGGAGATTGGTCACAACAACTCCTCTACTACTGCACTTGTTGGACTATGCTTTGAATCTTGGACTTGAAAAATTTATCATATTCACCTTCATGCTTGAAGGCCAATAGAAACCGAGCAGGAACTCAATTTTCTATGGTCACTACCTTTGTCAACATGTCTGCAGGATTTTGTCTAGTGTGTCTCTTTTCCATCTTTAACAATTCATCTTCCAAAACAGATTGTATGAAATGGTATGTAACGTCCCCGATGCTCCGACCGATGAAGAGGAAACTACCATGGCGTTCACCATCCGGGTTAAGAGCCCCATGAACATGTACACTCATAAAATGGCGAAAAGCTGAAACTGAACGCTTTGAACTAAAACATGCATACATGATTATTTATCATACACAGCGGAAGCAACATACATTCATACAAGCATTCAACATGTTCATCATGATCATTAACAGTAAATAGGATTGCAGAAGTAAAATAGACAAGATTACTTATCTTTATAAAGAACTCGTTCCGCAACCAGCTACGTCGCTGCAACATTCCACCCAACCATAGGCTAGCACACTCCTAAATCTCTCAACGATGCTACCACCCCCGAGCAGGGCATGACTCCCCAATGAATAAGGAACTAACATGCTTACACATAGCCAAGGGTAACAACACCACAAGGGTACACAGTTCAGCCAAGCCAACACGGTTGGGTTTATCAGGCGAACAACAGATCAGCCAAGCCAACAGAGTTGGGTTTATCAGGCCATCCAGGAGCTAGGAAAGGCTAATGCTAAGCTGGTGAGCTCACTGAAGGGCTGCAGACACCAACACCAGAACCAGCCTAGATTCTAGAACACCCACACACACCCAACACAAGGAAGTCAGTCCCTTCTCTGCAACGCAGTCCCTCAGACCCTGATCTTCCCTCCAGTGCTCTTCAGAGGTTGTGGAGAAGAAATCCAACTCAATAGCTCTGTCCGTGTGGTTCTCAACCCACCAGGTTTATCAAGCACCTCAGGCCCTCATTCACCAACCCAAAATAGTCTGGGGACAAATCCGCTGCATGTAGGCAGCCAAACAACTATTCAAGCGTTTACAGGAAAAAACACAGTCAAGCCATCGTGGCAAACAATATTTAACACACTCACATGAACCCACAACAAACCAATCTTCAATACCATCGCTGTGAGACTTACACAGACCGAAAAATGGTCAAAAAGTCAAGGCCAACATTCACAGCTCAGCGTGGATTCACAGGAAAAATCACCCCGATCTTCTACCAATGCTGCATTGTAGGTAACTCAGTCAACAATGTGTGGGGAAAACCGCTCCCATCAATCAGTGGGAAAAATCCCAATAATTTTCCGCTACGATCGGCTATGGTGGATGAAAAACAAAACATAGTTCAATGCATGGAGGCAAAATTTGGTTCTCTGTGTGGATGGAAAGAACAGAACTACAGACCGGCAATTAGTGCTAGAGAGAGGAGGCGAACCCCCACACAATGGATGGAAATTTTTTTTATCCCCGTCCTACATGAGGAAGACGAACAACCATGATCCGAGGGAGTGGGCAGAACGGTCCCTACATCATGGAGAGGGGAGCAAGCATGGGCGTGGTAGTATTCTTCCTGCCAGCCAATCGCTGACTCAACTAACAAAAAGGAAATAACCAAGGGAGGTGGTGACACATAGTTTTTCCCCGTGATTCAATGTTTCACATCCCTCTTTTCCCTATCCTTTGGAATCATGCCCCTTCTCAATTTAGTTGCGGTGAACATAGCTAGTTGGGTTATTTAATTAAAATGCGTGTTTACATGATGCCACAATTAAATATATGCCACATGTCCCGATATACCATTGGTGACCATTCCTAATCAGAAACACAACATAACCAAATCTATGGTGGGGCCTTGGCCTTTAGCTCCGCACCAAGATTATTTACAACATATGTATCCTATGTACTTTAACGCAAGCCGGGTTAAAACCGGGGTATTACATGGTACTTGAGTTGTATATGTTTAGTATTGGAATGTAAGGCTGAGTTATTTGCAATATGAATGGCACTCTGACCGTCACTATGCAACCTTCTATTCTCCTGCTTCTTACCCAATTTCTCCATGAACCTCTGCAATCAAATCATCTCCTTACCAACCTCTGTAGCAACAACATACTCTGCTTCCGTTAATGTTAAAAGAGAAACAACATTTTACAATTTCAAAATCCAACTTACTGTTGTTACACCTATAGTAAAAACATACCCCGTGGTGCTCCTCATGTTGCCTTTATCACCTGCCATATCTACGTCAACATATCCTTGTAGAAAAGTGTCTAAACCTCCAAAACATAATGCATGAGAAGTGGTAACTATCAAATACCTGAGAATCTACTGTACCGCCCTCCAATGTGCTTTACCTAGATTGTTCATATACCTGCTCACAACTTCCACAACATGTGCAATATCTAGTCATGTGCACACCATGGCATACTCAAGATGCCAATTGTTGATGAATAGTGAACCTTGGACATGTATTTTATCTCTTCCCATGTCTTGGGACACATCTCCTTACTTAGTTTGAAATGGTTGACTAAACATGTACTAACTGGTTTTGATTCTACATTCTCAACTTCTCCAACACCTTCTCTATGTACTCACCCTGAGACAATGTCAATTTGCAATTTTTCCTATCTCTTATTATTCTTGTACCAAGGATTTGCTTTCAAAGCACCCAAATCCTTCATTGCAAATGATTTAGCTAATTCCCTTTTGAGCACATTTATATCCTGCATGTTAGACATTACAACAAGCATGTCATACACATACAATAACAAGATAATATATCTTCCATTATCTAGCCGATTGAAATAAGCATAGTAGTCATAATGACATCTACTATAACCTTGTTCTGTCATAAAATTATCAAATTTCAAATACCACTATCTTGGAGCTTGTTTCGGGCCATAAAATCTATTCTTCAACTTGCAAACCAAATTCTCCTTCCCTTTGACCTCATATCCTCGTGGTTGTTGCATATAAATATTTCCCTCCAAATCTCCATGGAAAAGGTCATTTTTACATCTAACTGGACAAGATGAAAATATTCTACCTCCACTAGACTTAAAATAGTCCTAATTGAAGTCATTTGAACAACAGGAGAAAATATTTCATCAAAATATATACCTTTCTTTTGTCCAAACTCCTTTACAACAAGTCTAGCCTTATACCACTTCTTGCCTCCTTCTTTTTCCTTCAACCTGTAAACCCATTTATTTTGCAATGCTCTTTTACCTATAGGAAACTCAACTAAATCTCAAATCTGGTTTCTTACTAATGAGTCCATCTCTTTATTTGTGCCTTGCTACCATTTCTGTATAGCTTCCACCTGCATTCCTTCTTCCTAACATTCCGGTTCACCAGAATCAGTCATCAATAAATAATACAGTGAAGGAGAGAATCGTTTAGGGGGTCTACTTAACTTGGTATATCTTCTTACACTTGGAGGAGTTTGAGGTACCTGCTACTTTTCTTGATTTTATGGTACCTTTGGAATTTCATTTTCTTTGAATTCATCAAGCACTGTGTACTATGTGTTTTCCTTTTCCTCTTTCTTTCCCTGCGACTAATATATGTACATAACATTTTCATTGAATACTACATGTCTATGTTAGGATTATTAATTCTCCCTTGTCCAAATTTGGTCATATGTCTAAATCAGGAGTCATGTCTAAATCAGGAGTCCATCTAGTCTATTTATAGTCATTAGCACCATTGGTTAAACTTGACCTAATTGGGGCTCATGTTTTAGTTACCAAAGTGTGGGGAAGACTAATTGAGGCTCACTGCCACTTATTGCACTTGATTGCATAAGTTTAGGAGTCTCCTAGATCAATCCCTACAATTTAGGAAGCAACTGGGAGTGCCGAAACCAACCAAGGTCAGTTCACTTCCATTAATGACTAGTCAAGCCAAGTTAGGAGTTAGTTACTTTCAGTTCTAGCCCTCTACATTCAGTTAAATAATGGTTTAATTAATTGCACACATGTGGGACGTTTTTCTCACCTACCACAGTCAGTTAACCATTATTTAATACTAAATGTAACACTTGGTTGTGTTTTTAGAACTCCGGTTTTGATTTAGACAAGGACAGTTAACTACTAGGTCTAGGAGTCAGTTACATTCAGTTCTAGCCCTCTACATTCAGTTAAATAATGGTTTAATTAATTGCACACATGTGGGACGTTTTTCTCACCTACCACAGTCAGTTAACCATTATTTAATACTAAATGTAACACTTGGTTGTGTTTTTAGAACTCCGGTTTTGATTTAGACAAGGACAGTTAACTACTAGGTCTAGGAGTCAGTTACATTCAGTTCTAGCCCTCTACATTCAGTTAAATAATGGTTTAATTAATTGCACACATGTGGGACGTTTTTCTCACCTACCACAGTCAGTTAACCATTATTTAATACTAAATGTAACACTTGGTTGTGTTTTTAGAACTCCGGTTTTGATTTAGACAAGGACAGTTAACTACTAGGTCTAGGAGTCAGTTACATTCAGTTCTAGCCCTCTACATTCAGTTAAATAATGGTTTAATTAATTGCACACATGTGGGACGTTTTTCTCACCTACCACAGTCAGTTAACCATTATTTAATACTAAATGTAACACTTGGTTGTGTTTTTAGAACTCCGGTTTTGATTTAGACAAGGACAGTTAACTACTAGGTCTAGGAGTCAGTTACATTCAGTTCTAGCCCTCTACATTCAGTTAAATAATGGTTTAATTAATTGCACACATGTGGGACGTTTTTCTCACCTACCACAGTCAGTTAACCATTATTTAATACTAAATGTAACACTTGGTTGTGTTTTTAGAACTCCGGTTTTGATTTAGACAAGGACAGTTAACTACTAGGTCTAGGAGTCAGTTACATTCAGTTCTAGCCCTCTACATTCAGTTAAATAATGGTTTAATTAATTGCACACATGTGGGACGTTTTTCTCACCTACCACAGTCAGTTAACCATTATTTAATACTAAATGTAACACTTGGTTGTGTTTTTAGAACTCCGGTTTTGATTTAGACAAGGACAGTTAACTACTAGGTCTAGGAGTCAGTTACATTCAGTTCTAGCCCTCTACATTCAGTTAAATAATGGTTTAATTAATTGCACACATGTGGGACGTTTTTCTCACCTACCACAGTCAGTTAACCATTATTTAATACTAAATGTAACACTTGGTTGTGTTTTTAGAACTCCGGTTTTGATTTAGACAAGGACAGTTAACTACTAGGTCTAGGAGTCAGTTACATTCAGTTCTAGCCCTCTACATTCAGTTAAATAATGGTTTAATTAATTGCACACATGTGGGACGTTTTTCTCACCTACCACAGTCAGTTAACCATTATTTAATACTAAATGTAACACTTGGTTGTGTTTTTAGAACTCCGGTTTTGATTTAGACAAGGACAGTTAACTACTAGGTCTAGGAGTCAGTTACATTCAGTTCTAGCCCTCTACATTCAGTTAAATAATGGTTTAATTAATTGCACACATGTGGGACGTTTTTCTCACCTACCACAGTCAGTTAACCATTATTTAATACTAAATGTAACACTTGGTTGTGTTTTTAGAACTCCGGTTTTGATTTAGACAAGGACAGTTAACTACTAGGTCTAGGAGTCAGTTACATTCAGTTCTAGCCCTCTACATTCAGTTAAATAATGGTTTAATTAATTGCACACATGTGGGACGTTTTTCTCACCTACCACAGTCAGTTAACCATTATTTAATACTAAATGTAACACTTGGTTGTGTTTTTAGAACTCCGGTTATGATTTAGACAGGGACAGTTAACTATTGGGTCCTCCAATAGTGATTTTGACAATGTCTTGGTTACCTACAGTCAAGTAGAGTCATCAATTCGAACTTCCTCATGTGGATTCGAATTGCTTGTGGCTATTAAAGCCATTTTACATCATTGTAATTATTATCTGAATTACTTTTTTGATTAATGAAAGCATTCATAGCTGCAAGCCTTTTGCACTGTTTCATTCTTCAATTGCTGAGTAAATTGTGAGATCTTTCTTTGTGAGTTTTGTTTTTGTCTACAGATCTATATGCTCAAATTTACAGTCTACTCCTAATGATTTTGTGATTTTCATAATCCCATAAGCGATAACGAAAATCATCAACCTTGTATCCAATAAAGGTGCATTTCTTGGATTTAGCCTCAAGCTTGTTCTATTTTCTTTATCAATATGGATAAGTGCTTCACAACCAAAAGTTCTCAGAAATGAGTAGTTTACCTTTTTACCTGTCCATGCCTCCTCTGGAATCCCACCATCCAAATAATGTGAAGGCCCTTTGTTTATCAAGTAAACAATGACATCTACAACATCAGCCCAAAACTGTAATGACAACCTGGCATGCAATCACATGCACCTTGTATGCTCCATGATTGTCCTATTCATCCTTTCTGACACACCATTTTCTTGTGGTGTTCCTAGAACTGTCTTCTCTCTTCGAATCCCATGGTATGAAAAAGAACTATCAAACTCCTTGTTGCAGTATTCACCTCCATTATCAAATCTGAGACACTTCAATCTTTTCCCTGTATCATTCTCAACCAAAGTTTTCCACTTCTTAAAATTAACAAACACATTAGATTTATGTTCGAGGCAATAAACCCAAGATTTTCTAGTTGCATCATCAATAAACGTAACATAACAACGAGAGCCACTAAGATATTGTACCTGAGTCACTCCCCATACATCTGTATGCACAAAATCTAACTTTTCACTCTTCTTATTCTTCCCAACCCCATGAAATATGACTCCTATGTTTTCGATAAACATAATTATCACAAAATTCCAAACTTACCTGCTTCAGATCTGGAAACAATTTCCTTGAGTGAAGAATTTGCATCCCCTTCTCACTCATGTGGCCAAACCTATGATGCCACAATGTTGCACATGTTTATGTAGAAGCTACAAAGATAAGAAATCAATATTATGAGGACATAAATACAGCATACCTATCCTATCTCCTTTTTCTATTACCAATACTCCTTTAGTGATCTTCCACCATGTTTTTGAAAACGTAGACAAACAACCTCTATCTCCCAACTACCCTGTTGAGATCATATTTCTTTTCATAGTAGGAATATACCTTACATCCTTTAGCATCCATTCATTTCCATTATTTAACTTAATATGTACCTTATCCATTCCAACAATTTTACATGGTTTATCATCACCCAATAAAACATGTCCAAAATCACCTAGAACATAATCATTAAAGAATTTCCTATAGGGTTTAGCATGACATGAATCCCATGAATCTACTACCCAATAATCACTAGTATTATCTAATGCAATAATCAAATCATCTTGTAACACATCACCTACTATATTAGCTTCCCAAGTAGTCTCTTGTTGCTCATCTCCTTTCTTCTTTGGAGCTCTGCAATCTTTCTTGAGATGTGCTTTCTTACCACAATTACAACACTCTATCTTTCCTAGTATGGACTTGGATTTGTCCTTTCTAGACTTGCTGCAATTAGCTGGGCTCTTTCCGCTCTCCATTTGCTTCCTCTTCTCTCCATGGTTAGTGCATTACATGATGTCTCACCTATGATTTTTCTTCACATTTCCTCGCTAAGACTAACACCAACAACATCATCAAATTTTAGAGTGCTTGAACCAGAGACAAAGTTACTTACAACCATGAACAAGCCATTCCAACTTTTTGGCAATGATCACAAGATTATAAGATCCCTAACCTCATCATCAAAGTTCAATTTTATAGAACTTAGTTGATTAGTAGATGTATTAAATTCATTTAAATGGTCAACAACAAATCCACCTTCTAACAACTTCATATTAAATAAAAGCTTCATTAGAAATACCTTGTTGGAAGCTGAGGGTTGTTTTCATACAACTTAACCAATGCGCTTATCACACCCTTCGTTTTCTTTCCTTTTGAAATATTGAAAGCCACCGACGAATCTAGGAACAACCATATTGTTCCTAGTGTCTTTCTATCAAGAACCTCCCATTCTTTGTCCTTCATAGTCACCCACTATTTTTTCCTTTCCTCCCAATGGTAGGTATAGATCCTTCTGGTACACATAGTCCTCCATTTGCATCTTTCATAATTGATATTTTTGGTCATTAATTTCTCGCCCCTAAACTTTCCTTCTTCTTCCATTTCTACCACTCGAATCAGGAACCTTTCTTTCCTGCGAGTTTACTAGTCCAATAGACCTTTGTCTCTTATACCAATTGTTAGAAAAAATAGGATCGCAGAACAATAACAATAAACAAGATGCAAATATTAAACACATAAACACATTACAAGAGAGACAACAATATAACATGGTTCACCCAAGATGGGATAGGTTCACACAGAAATTCCAGTTCTTTATTATTGCACCATCCAACAAAATGAAAGAATACAACCTACAACACACCCGGTGCACTTCCTCTTCACTCTTTCATAGGCTCTATCACAATCACATAGATCATTTTTCATGATGCTACAATACAATAGTATACACAATTGTATTGCAATGCTTTCCTTTTATAGGGGAATTACCATGGGAAAATACCACGGGTCACCCAATACCATGGGGTTGTAAACTGTGGACCAAAAAACATTCCAAAAAAAAATTTCAGGGGCATCTCCCCCAAACTTCCTATCTCGAGGGCGCTGCACCCGAACCCCAACGAGGGGACGATGTCCCCTCACACCCCCTGCTAGGATGAGTGTACAATAAAATTGGGGTACAAACACAGTTGAATAATAACATCTCTGGATAAGGAAGATTAGTATCGAAAACCAACAATAGTCTTAGAGATATGAATAACAACCATTATTCACACACGATAAAACTTCACGCTTGTATATTACCTTTGATATTTCATACAAATATATAGGTTTCTCTCATTTGTTACTAGATCCAGCTTATTCTAAATTAGGGTAGAGGAGTTGAGAGAATATCTCAACAACCTTAAACCAAATACCGTTGCATTAGTAGAATCATTATTTGCAACACATTCCATTAATGCTTACATCACAACTTACTAAAAAATAAAATATAACATTGAACTTTGTTTATAAGTCTCGTCTTCATCAGATCTATTTCCCACTCTGAGATCTCATAAACAACACTCTTTTCTCCACAATTTATTCTAGCTACCATTTGAACCATTTAAGACACAATTGCTTCTAACCATTGATGACGTGTTTGTATGATAAAAAAAATCTTGACTACCCCGAAGAATAATCTCGATACTAAACCATCATGTTCACATACTTCCATATGTGAAATTATCCCAAAGAATAGATTTCGACAATTACATAGGAAAGTACTCTAGGTATGAAATGTATTCAACAATCAATTTAAAAAAGTGACATTTTTACACACATATAGACACAAAAACTATAATGCTAATTTATAATAAAAAAATTATTTGCACACCAAATAAAAACAACTAATTTCACACACTTAATATGTTGTTCGCTAGATTCTCATCTACAATGGATATTCTGGGTATAGAAAAAAATAGTAGTTGTAACTAAACGCTCAGAATAGGCAGCTTGGATGGCATCCCCTAAACCGCCATTTTTTCAGTGAATGGAAGCCTCTTCAACTCAGTTAACTAGTCATAAAATAGTGGTTGGTTCAGTAGATGGAATAAATTTGTGATGCATGTCTTCTGCAAATATTAGTGGATCCTCTCATAATCATTCAGTGGCGTCTCTTATTTGAGTGGAAAATTCTTGAAGCCATACTTTAGATTTTTTCAAATACCAGTTGTATTTGATCCTCGCCATTTGTATAAATTAGTCAAAAATCTATCAGTGGGACCATAGATCTCATCGTAAGTAAAAAATGTCCACAAAGGTTTCCAGAGTGGGGCCGACAATGGGATTTCATTCATGACTTTTAGATTCCATAAAAATGACTAGTATATTCCTCCAACAAAGATGTTAGAGTCCAACAATGAATAACTCCTCCCTTTCACTTTGTAAGGTGCCTCACAAAGGCATACATTGAAATGGAGAGCATGCAACCAATAACACAAGTTTAGGTGTGAATGCACATTTCATTTCATTAAGATATAAACACATATATATGCAATCATATGTGACCCTTGGATTTGTATTATAACAAGTCTTTTGGACTTCAGAAGGTGGTTGTTCACCTTCACCTACCGTGAAGGATTAGATTCCAACAAACCCCTTTAATCCTAAGGGGTTTAAATGAGTCCAAGAAAAGAGAGATGAATAAGAGGCTTAACAATATGACTATGCCAAGCAAGTTAGTCGATGTTGAATTATGCTTCTAAGTACAAGTGCTTTTTGAAGTGGTAGTTTTGGCTCACCACCAACCAAAGAGGGATAGCATAAGTTGAAGTCTTCTACTATGTTGGTGGTTTAAGTTGAACACAAAATATTGATCTCAACAACTATAAAATCATGACCATGACGTGGTTTAAAGATGACCACAAATGTTGGAACTTGGCTTGAAAGCTCAGAGGTTCTTGGTGGAACATTCTGAATATCTAGTAGAAGGTGTTTGTCTTATACTAAATGAGTGGTTTTAAGATGACCACAAAATCTCAAACTTGGCTCGAAGGCTCAAAGGTTCTTGGTGGAACATTATGAAATGTTAGTAGAATCTGGTGTAGTATTCTACTAAATGGATAGCCATGGATCTGCCTCTGGATCTAGCTACAACTCTGAGTATGGAAGGATCAAGGATCTGGATTTGATGTAGGCTTTCTTGTTTATGACTATTCATCATTCCCCCCTCTCAGAAACAATGCAAGGAGAAATGAATGTCTCAACTACAATATGTGTCAATACTTGTGAATGAACTCTCCGGTATGACATATATATCTTCTTGTATATTGATGATCATTGCCAAGAATCAATCCACCCATAGTGAATATTATTTCTTGTATGTTTCTTTAAGGTGAAGCATTTGTCTAAAGGATGTGAGTGATTCCTGCAATGCTTGCAAGGATAAAGATCAAAACACTAATATTTCATGTGCCCAACTCTATCACAGTCTTGGCATGTACAAATCTAAACTGATGTAGATGAAGATGGACTCTCATGGAGGAATCCAACACTATGAAATTGGATGGGCTTGGAGAAATAGGGAGTGTGAACTATCACTTCCTTATCATATCCAAGACCAATTCTATGCTTGTTATGGCTGATCTCTTACCAAGGTTTGATGTCTGGCTTGAGAAGAACAAGAGGGAATTTTCTATCCATAACTTCATCTGCACTTTCTTTTTCGTCTATAATGGGGCCATTAGTTTGGATATGCTCTTTTGAAGTAGCGTCATTCTGTGTAGGTTGTTGAATAGAATCATCAAGAGGATTCTTCTGAACATGAACAAGTTCAGAATGTGTTTCTTCTTGTAGGAGTTGCAACTTAAGTTGTATAAAATCAAGTGTATCTTTTGAATCTTACACATAATTCCGAATATGAGTGAATGTTCAATGACTCTACCAAACTGTTTATTCTAGCCACTGAAAACATGCGGCTTACTCAAATCATGTGAAGGGATTCTTGCAACTACGCCCTTTTACAAACAAGACAAACTCAACAACAACTAAAACTCAAAACATAAAGGGCGTTGGTCTTAGACGAATTGCACCCAAGTACAATGCAACTCAAGAATTTTCAAGTGAACTTACAAAAACAAAGTTTGTGAGTTTTAAATAACAAGTGAACTTACAACAATTTCTGAAGTTCAACTGATTCTTGTTGATGCGGGTTGGAACTGATATGGTGTAATTGTCAACAACTTTCAAAAACTGAGGTTTCTACTCTTCCTTTTTGTACTTATTTCAAACTCTTCGATTTCAACAGTCACTAGACTCTAGACACAATCTTTTATGCAACCAAATATATCATTGCTCCATGCAGATGCAACAATTTCAACAAGTCCATAGAGGAAATTAATGCACTTTGTAGTTGTTTCTAGACCACTGAAATACAACACGCAACTTCTCCTACAAAAATAGTAGGTCATGTTTCAAATCTCACCTTCTCATGCCAAGTTGCAGGTCTTCGTATGCGGGTAGAAGATCTTCCTATAGGTCGTGACCTCAACAATAAAAGATCATTCAAGATTGTGTGAAAGTTGTAACTCAAAGATCATTCAATGTCTTAGCAAAGAATATACACCCACGAGAAATACTATGCAAGAGATATCCCCAAGAGAGAAGATATGAGAATGAATACCACGTGTCACGTCCCCATCCCTTAGACCGATGAAGAGGACGCGACGAACACCAATACAAACTGGGCAAACCGCCCAATGAACATAAATAGTAAAAATGCTGATATAAGGGCTTAACAGAATGCATAATAGGAATGCTACGATGCGTAATCCATCATCGGAGAATGCATACGAAGGTGTATAAACATACAAGCATACACAGATGCATAATTCCTTGATCATACAGTGGAAGCAATGCATATACATTTCCAGCATTCAACATGTTCATCATTTCACATAATACAGTAAATTATATAATTTGCAGAGATGAAGTATCCAGCAGCACTTATCTTTTGATGAAGAATCCCACAACCAGCTACGTCGCTGCAACGTTCCACCCAACCATAAGCCAGCGTGCTCATCAATCTCTCAGCACACTGCCACCCCCGAGCTGGGCATGATTCCTTAAGGACTAAGGGTCAATTGCATGCTTACACATAGCCAAGGGGACACAAAACAACCAAACCAAACACTGCTGGGTTTAACAGGCCTTCAACAAGCGGCCAAGCCAGCACAGTCTGAAGACCAACCACTGCATATACGCAGAAAAACAATCCCTTCACAGCCCTGTGAAGAAGGCAAGGCAACCAGGGGTAATCCCAAACCACAGACGAGCACAGCTCAAGTCCACCAGACAACACAGAGTTGTTCTTGGCCCTAACGTGGCCAAAACAACTCAACAGCAACCCAAAACCAGGGCGATTCAATAGCCCAACACACAATGGAAATGATAGCAACTATGCACAGTCCCAAAAAAGGGAGAAAACCAAACCCCCAGCATAGTCTGCAGACCAACAATTACACACATGTAACCACTCAGCAATTATAGTCTAACACAGGAAACAACTTCCAAGCGAATTCCAACAGCCCCAAACATAATAGCAACCACAATCACCACGATGAAGGCAAACAACAGTCCACCCTGGACAATTAAGACAATGAAAAGAATTACACAGTTTCCCCACTGGGGAAGAAGCTACCTACTCCCCACCTATGCATGAGGAGGGACAACTCCGGTTATGCACGTGGATGGACAGACAACCGTGAGAGTGAACTCGCTTCCCTCTGCGTGCGGATGAGGAACATGCAGGCCAAATCCCTGCCCGCGTGAGTGTAGCCACGAAGGTCTCTCGGTTGTTCGTGAAGAGAACCCCCGACTGGTGCATGAGGAGAACAGAAGACCCGACGCGTGAGGAGATGAACCGACAGGGAAGAATGGCGGCATGGAGAGGATGGATGAATTGAATGCAGTCGTGGGTGGAGTGTGGGTGTGGGTAAGGGACTGGCAGTCCTGCCACCCCACTCCCAAAAACATTAATTGCCTCAACCACCAGCAGCCATTAACTCCTCCACCACCAACAACAAAACAATAAAGAGGTTGACAAGGAAAGGTGGCAAAAAACAAAGGTGGCTAAACATGGGTTTTTCCCCCATAGACTAAGGTTTGACATCCCCCCACCCCTTATCCTTTGGAATCATGCCCTTTTCATTCAATGTCGCATTGCCGTAGCTGGTTGTGGTTTATTTTATTTGATGTGCGTATTTACATGATGCCAACAATGATGTGCCGGATAGCACAACATACCATCGGCAACTATCCCCATTGCCGAAACATACACAACCAAATCTATGGTGGGGATTTTGCCTTGAGCTCCTCACCACGATTAATTACATTATATACATCATGCAAACGGGGTCAAAACCTGGGTGTTACATTCCCCTCCCCCTTGGAATAACACCGTCCTTGGTGTTCCATTACATATATACAATACATATATAGTTGCACATCAAAATTTCAAAATTGCAGATCTGTCCCACGTTCAATCATCTACGTTGAACGTTCACGACCAAGCCCCTCGGCTTCCATGGACCTTTCCTGCTGGTTTACAGCTTCTTGCTGATCCCGAAGTCTAGGAACTTTGCGGCTGTTGCCTTCATCATGTTCCCTCATTGGACAGTCCCAGCGTAAATGATGTCCTCCGCATCTCCAGCATCTCACTGGCTGCTTCATCTTTACCTGCTCAATTTCCTTTGAGTCTTCATGCCTGGACCGTTTCTTATCGGGTCGCTTGGACGATTGTCCCATTGCTGATCCACCTTCCTTTCCTTTGCCGATTGCTCCCAGAAGGCTTTTCACCTCCCTTTGCAACCCAATAGAGTCTTGCAAAATCTGGTGATTCATCTCATTCTGCCTTCTCTGTATCTTGAGCATCTCCCCAAGGTTCTCTTGGGTCTTGGCAATCATTTGAAGGAGACTTCTAGCCAAGTCCAACAACTTTTGATCTGATTCCATGATCAACGTGCACCACCAGGTATCACTCTTCCCACCTGTGAAATGCACCATTGAAATTCTATCAGACCAAGCATAATATAGGCATCAAAATCAATTAGTTAATTACCCAATTGGCATGATATATATATATATATATATATATATATATAATCAAAAGGCAAGAGAGAGCAGTAAGAGTTTTTTTTTCCCTCTTTGTTTTGTTCCATCCTGGAACCCACACCATCACTGTGGATTTTCATGTTCTCAGCCTCGTTCACTTCACCGTGAATGCTGGACCAATCCTTCTTGGTCATGACACTTAGTGTCTTTGGTCTATTCCAGACCTCTAAACCATGGAGTCTCTCCACATGGTTTGTCTCAATTGCTAGGACTCCCCCATCTTACTAGCACCTTTTTCATTACCGCTCATTCCGAGCTTTCTAGGATAGTCACATGTCCACATGCACCCCTAGGATGCTCTCATAGTCCTCGCTCCCAGCGATACCTATATCCAACATTGAATAGATTCACATGTTTAGTTTATTCTCATCAGTTTTATCTCTAGAGCAAGAGTTTAAAACATCATAACCAAATCATATACACATGTATATTCATAAGCAAAATAATCCAATACTTATCTGTATTGTGTGTTTCCTCGTTCGTCCACAGGATCCTGCTTCGCTTTGCAAGCCTTGGGATCGCCTATGGACTCAGATGTTAGGTCAGCACGCCAGCTGCTCCACAACATCAAATAATTAATATCCAGCCAGTACATTCTCATGTCAACTGGGTTTGGAACGTTATCATGACCATTTCCAGGTCTAGGATCTACTATGGATCCTCATGCGTATCATAGCCCATCATACACTTATGTCAACCATTTACCTTTACCTTTACCTGTCAACACAAGAAACACAAGCAATACAGGCGAACTCATCAGCGTTATTGCTTTAAAACTATAATCACATTTCATATCATTCACTATCAAGTATTGAGACACCAGGAGTGTGTCCACTCCCCAGAGTGTAATCAATATTGAAAACCCTTTCATGACCTGACATCGGAAAAGTGTGCACTCTCTTCCGGTGTGTGCCATGTAATCCCTATCCATACTCAAGCAATCGGTCATTATGGAAATAAATCAAAACATGGTCTGCATATGGAATTTCAACAATTAAGCATGCATATTCTTAGCAAGGGTCACAGAACACTTATCCTTTTGCCGTCGCAGTATGCCTTTATATCTGTTAGGCACCGTCAAGGAGTTGAGAAAGGTTGAATGCTAAGCTGGTGAGCTCGCTGCAGAGCTAGGAATACCTACACCAGAACTAGCCTGACTTCTAAGACACCCACACACACCCAACACAAGGAATCAGTCCCTTCTCTGCTACTCAGTCCCTCAGGCTCTGCATTCCCTTTCAGTGCTATCCCGGGGTTGTGGAGAAGAAAGTCAGCTCTCTAGCTCTGTCTATGTGGTTTCCAATCACCAGGTTTAGGCAAACCAAGCCCCCATCCCTGCTTCCTGTTTACATTTCATATCCACACATGTCTCACTGACATAATCCATATCATCTCACTCATGTTATTACCAAACATGCAGTGCAAATGAGACATTTTCAAAATGTCTAATGGCGTTTCACCCAATACCCATTTCCAAGGGAAAACCTTCCCATGACGTTTGGCTTCTGCAGGCCATCACACATGGTCTTCCTATAGTGTGTACCCCTGACACATTCATCAAATAGCCAAACAGTCAATCATTACTTGATAATACAATCCAATTGATCGTTCCATAACCAAGCAATGACATTAGCAATCAAATTCAATAAGAATTTGCAATTCTATCTACTACAGAAATTGACTTGCTCAATTGTGGGTCTCTTGTAAGCAGCATTACTATGCCCATTATAATTTTATGCTTACTATCATAACATGATTACCCACTTACCATGCGTCCCTCCTGACACAATCTCATACAAGCCAATCAATGATTAGTAGTCGTTAGCACTTTCTTAAATCCGAAATCCACAATTCAAATTTAACAACCCATTATGCATATCAACTATTTTCACAACCATGAGACTTCTTCTCATAAATGGTAGATTCTGGCATTGGTCTGGGTCTTACCTCTCACTGCCATGCTCAAAATAATCTACCTGAAACATGAGTTTCAATCGACCAAACACAATCTTGTGCAAGCCAATAGTGACTAGTAGTTGTCAGCAATTTCTTAAATTTGAAATTCACAATTCAAATTTAACAAGCTCTTTCACATGGTAGATTCCAGCATTGGTCAGGGTCTTACTTCTCACTGCCATGCTCGAAATAATCTACCTGAAACCTGAGCTTCAATCAACCAAACACAAGCTTATGCAAGCCAATAGTGACTAGTGGTGGTCAACAATTTCTTAAATCCGAAATTCACAATTCAAATTTTAACAACCTATTATGCATACCATATGGTAGATTCTGGCATTGGTCAGGGCCTTACCTCTCAATGCCATTCTTGAAATAATCTACCTAAAACATGAGCTTCAATCAACCAAACACTTGGTAAGTATGGATGCATATAACAGTTTCATTGCTACAATCATCACTGAAGCATTCTCAGAATTTATAAAATTCAAATACTTCCAGTTGTTAGTCACATCAGTGTTATCAAAGCTCATTTACTTCATGCAATCATTATCATATTAACATTGCAAGGTATAGTCATATCATTCATGCAATTAAATGAAACGTTTAGATACTCCTTACTTCACAAGCGTATCCTTCATACCACCTTGCTCTCCCATAGAGCATTTCTGGCAGTCAATTGATCATGACTATCCTGCATTCATGACAACCTTTGAAATGGTTCCTGAATTGTCATCAATCTATCATTTCAGTCATTAGTCATTCATAATATCACATGCATTCATCTCAATGCATTCAACATACCATGGCCTAGCCATGTCCACCTTGCATAGGGTGCATTACTATGGTCAATATCATCAACATATATAGGCATGACACCTTTCTATATTCCAACATCCACATGGTATGAGGTCTCTTACCTTTACCATTCCATGGGATTTGTCATAAGCAAACTCTTACCTGTATGGGTCTTACTTACACCCTTGACATGACCAATTTGGTTGGTCCTTTGCAGGAGATTGCAGAATTTGCTCACCAACTTTTGTTATGGACTTGTTTCCTTACCCCTTCTCCATAGGGTTGCTGGTCTCATTCCTCAGCATCAGCAACATATTCATCTGGGTCCATGTCACCATTGGTTTTGCCACTAATGCCAACATCAAAGCAATGATTATCATTAGTGGTTCATTATAAATATATAATTTCCATTATTCTTACCAACATGTAATATCCTATGCATGCAATACATGTCCTCATGCATTTCAAGCATAAACTTAGGAAATGTAGTTACAATCAGCAAGATAGGTTCTAATGAAAACTTCCCTTTCAAATCCCTCATCTTCTCATGGAATTCCTTTTTCACACAGCAACTGGTTGACTTCATAGTCCTTGCTGCCCCTGGGCATGCAACTGTCCAGATTTGTCCATTTGATAACAGCAGTCATCATTAGCACTTTGCGGCTTCATGCTCAGATTCTGGTCACTTATCCTTGTTCCTTGCTGGATAAGCTTTCCAACGCCTATTCACATGCGTCATTCCGACCTCGGGTGTGAAAACCACACCACCTCTAAGAATGAAGACTTTCACCCAATCTTTGCATTTTTACTCACCGCTGCATTTTGGACTGGATGCCATCTTCAGCCAACTTCAGCCACCTATAAACCACTGAGAACAGCTGGAAACCCCACTTGGAAATCTCAATTTTCCTTTGTCCCAATCGGGTCTTATTCCAATTATCCATCCACAAAATCGGCCCCCAAACCACTTTCTCATCCGCAAAATCGGCCCTTGAACCACTTTCTCTTCCGTAACGGCGGCTCTTGGACCACTTTCCCTTCCGTAGAATCGGCTCTCTTTTCAATTCATTGTTCCGTGGATTATAAGCTCATCGGCCATCGAAAGATTTTGTGCTTCGGATGGTTTAATCATTTAGGCAGCCGCAACGGCGGAACGCGACCTTTGATCTTCTTCCGACTTTGGCAGCCCAATCGGCGTCGGCAGTTCTTCCACATCGGAAGCCAAATGACTTTGGCTTTCGCAACGGCGGCACTCCAAACAATAACTTCTTCCGATCGGTGAACTGTCTTGACCGGCATCGGCAGCCTTTTTACATCGGAAGCCAAATTACGTTGGCTTCCGCAACGGCGGAACATGAAAGCGTTTTCTCTTCCGATTGGCGGCTGTTTACATCGGAAGCCAAACGACTTTGGCTTCCGCAACGGCGGATGCTCGAAGACTTTCTTCTTCCGATTCGGCCGCTGACACTTAGAAAATTTCCGTGATTTTCTTCTTCACTGCCAGTAATTAGATGACTTTTTCGTCGGGCGCCAATCGCTTCTCCATCCTCAACGGCAGATGTCAATCCACTAACTCTTCCGCTACGTCAGAAGTCAACTTCATCCACTCTTCCGCAACGGTGGAAGTTCACTTTCACCAACTCTTCCACAACGGCGGAAGTTAATTCTGTTAACTGTTCCGAGGCAGAACACTTAGCCAAATTTTTACAAATTTTTGCGGCTTTCTCCAACTGCTCCGGCGTCGGCTGTCTTTATCATCGGAAGCCAAATGACTTTGGATTTCGCAATGGCAGACGCTTGGTCGCTTTTTCATCCGCAACGGCAGACGTAGAATCGTTTCTCCATCCGCAACGAGTGGCGGTCTTTCCACATCGGAAGCCAAATGACTTTGGCTTCCGCAACGGCGGATGGGAGACTTCACCGATTCTTCCACAACGGCGGACACAGAACCCTTTTGACAGCTGCAACTGCGGCTCGTTAGACACTAAATCCTTCCGCCATATCGGAAGTCTGAACCACTAAGTGTTTCGACTGTCAGCACTTAGGCGATTTTCTTGAAGTTTCCAATCTGATTTCTGCTGGGCAGGAAGAAGTTCTGCGTCTGTCACTGCACCTTCATGGCCCATAGAGGCCCATTGTTGCAACCTTGAGCTCTGATACCATTTTGTCACATCCCCATCCCTCAAACTGGTGAAGAGGACGTGACGAACACCAATACAAACCGGGCAAACTGCCCCATGAACACAAACAGTAAAAATGCTGATATAAGGGCTTAACATATTGCATAACAGGAATGCTACGATGCGTAATCCATCATCGGAGAATGCATACGAAGGTGCATACACATACAAGCATACATAGATGCATAATTCCTTAATCATACAGCGGAAGCAACACATATACATTTCCAGCATTCAACATGTTCATCATTTCACATAATACAGTAAATTATATAATTTGCAGAGATGAAGTATCTAGCAGCACTTATCTTTTGATGAAGAATCCCACAACCATCTACGTTTCTGCAACGTTCCACCCAACCATAAGCCAGCGTGCTCATCAATCTCTCAGCACACTGCCACCCCCGAGCTGGGCATGATTCCTCAACGACTAAGGGTCAATTGCAGGCTTACACATAGCCAAGGGGACACAAAACAGCCAAACCAAACACTGCTGGGTTTAATAGGCCTTCAACAAGCAGCTAAGCCAACACAGTCCGAAGACCAACCACTGCATATACGCAGCAAAACAATCCCTTCACAGCCCTATGAAGAAGGCAAGGCAACCAGGGGTAATCCCAAACCACAGACGAGCACAGCACAAGTCCACCAGACAACACAGAGTTGTTCTTGGCCCTAACGTGGCCAAAACAACTCAACATCAACCCAAAACCAGGGCGATTCAATAGCCCAACACACAATGGAAACGATAGCAACTATGCACAGTCCCAAAACAGGGAGAAAACCAAACCCCCCGCACAGTCCGCAGATCAACAATTACACGCATGTAACCACTCAGCAATTACAGTCTAACATGGGAAACAACTTCCAAGTGACTTCCAACAGCCCCAAACGTAACCGCAACCACAATCACCATGATGAAGGCAAACAGCAGTCCACCCTAGACAATTAAGACAACAGAAAGAATTACACAGTTTCCCCACTGGGGAAGAATCTACCTACTCCCCGCCTGTGCATGAGGAGGGACAGCTCCGGTTATGCACGCGGATGGACAGACAACCATGAGAGTGAACTCACTTCCCTCTGCGCGCGGATAAGGAACAAGCAGGCCAAATCCCTGCCCGCGTGAGTGTAGCCACGAAGGTCTCTCGCCTGTTCGTGAAGAGAACCCCCGACTGGTGCGTGAGGAGAATAGAAGACCCGACGCATGAGGAGATGAACCGACAGGGAAGAATGGTGGTGTGGAGAGGATGGATGAATTGAATGCAGTCGTGGGTGGAGTTTGGGTGTGGGTAAGGGACTGTCAGTCCTGCCACCCCACTCCCAAAAACATTAACTGCCTCAACCACCAGCAGCCATTAACTCCTCCACCAACAACAACAAAACAATAAAGAGGTTGACAAGGAAAAGTGGCAAACAAAAAAGGTGGCTAAACATGGGTTTTCCCCCCATAGACTAAGGTTTGACATCCCCCCACCCCTTATCCTTTGGAATCATTCCCTTTTCATTCAACGTCGCACTGCCGTAGCTGGTTGTGGTTTATTTTATTTGATGTGCGTATTTACGTGATGCCAACAATAATGTGCCGGATAGCATGACATACCATCGGCAACTATCCCCATTGCCGAAACATACACAACCAAATCGATGGTGGGGCTTTTGCCTTGAGCTCCTCACCACGATTAATTACATTATATACATCATGCAAACGGGGTCAAAACCGGGGTGTTACACCACGAGCATGATAGAAAGAGGAGAATGGAATGCCCAACAAAAGCCCATGGCTTTGATACCACTGTAAGATGCTTTCATAAAGGAAAACACAGAAATGGAGAACACACAACCAATAACACAAGTTTAGGCATGAATGCACATTTCAATTCATTAATATATGAACATATATATACAAGCATATGTGCCACCTTGGATTACTATTCCAAGGAATCTCTTGGACTTCTGAAGGTGATTGTTTACCTTCACCTATAGTGAAGGATTAGATTCCAACACTCTTTCCCAATAATATGTGTTACACTGTGGCTGGGCGGCTCCTCTTGCACAATGAAACATCTCTTTCCTATAGCTCAAGGCTCTATTGGACAACGATCAACACACTTTCTTCCTTGTGTTCAGCATACCTTCTTCCTTGAGGCAGCAATTTGATGTATCTCCACATGAGTTGAACATGGTAACTTTTTCTAAGGTGTTAGTAGCTCAAATAATGTGGTTGTTCCATATGGATTTGGATTAATGGGTGTCACTCTCCTATTCTTCCACACAATAGATCAACCCACACAAAAATAAAATGACAAACAATTTACTATCACACACTCTATGCTAATCTTTGTACAAGGATTCAACTATCATGGCTCTCTCACATCTTCCTAGCCCTCCTGTGAGGGAGTTAAGCTAGAACCGACTCTGATAACATCTCAAAAATATGGATAGCGATCATTATTCACACACAATAAAACTTCATGCTTGTATATTATATTTGAGATTTCATACAAATATATAGGTTGATTTAGGTTGTTACTAAATCCAACTTATTCTTAATCGGGTAGAGGAGTTGAAAGAATATCTCAATAGTCTTAAACGAAATATGGCTACATTAGTGGAAGCATTATTTTCAACAGGTAGGGTATGTACACCTCTATAGACTTTAACCTCTATGACAAAGGTGAGTCCCTTATCTCATTAATAAGGGGGTATCAAATACCAAATTAGTGTTTAGCTTGGATGTGATCTTAAATTATTATTATTATTATTATTATTATTATTGCTGAGTCCCTTATCTCATTAATAAGGGGGTCTCATACACCAAATTGATGTTTAGCTTGAATGTGATCTTAAATAATAATAATAATAATAATTATTATTATTTTATTTTTAAATTAACACGTATATATTTACATTGAGTTTAACTTACCTATAATCACTATATAAATACATACTACCACCATCGCACACTTATATAATTATATAAGCACCTCATATTTGTATTGTACAATTATTATTCACAAAAATCACCATGGCAAAATCATTGGCCTTTTTTGTTTCATAAAAATCACTTAATAAAATCATTAGCCATCATAAATTATAAGGAATATTGGATGCCAACTAAATAGCTTACCAATTATCTTTGAGGATTGGAGCATGTAAGCATTTTATAACTATTGTTGCAAGTTGAATGTCGCTATTCCGAGGACCATTGTGAAGTTGGAAGGTAAATCGAGTTCACAGTGTCATACATGAACATAACAGCTCTACAACATTTATTACTTTGGTGTTAAAATTAAAAAGTGATTTATAAACCATACATCTCTAAATTTAGAAATGTGATCTTTGAATTCCACTAAAAAGTTTGGAATGTTCGAATAGTTTGATCCCGCTAGAGATGTGAAGGAAGTCGTGGAGAATTATGTTCATGTTTCATTCGATGTATTCTTTTTTACATCTCAAACATTCTATCTTAAGTCTAGAGTCTAAGAACTTGAATGTTTTACTTTTCTTTGTTCTTCCACAACAAAATTCATCTCTTGATGCTCTTACGAGGGAAGTTTAAGGTAGATATAGGTTAATAACTTGGTTTTTACAAGTCTCTTGACGCTTTGTGTAAAACCAATAAAATATTGATGGTTATTTCTTAAAACTTAGTTGTAATGAAATGGTTTGTTGATCTATTTACTTGGCTTAGGAAATTTAATTCCTGATATTTTGTTGTTTTTAAGTGAAGGTTTCATCTATTTGATTAGACAGAATTTTTCATTTTTCCTGTTAGATTTCTCCATAAGATGCATATCATAGTGATTTGGAATCTGTATTCTGCTAACTATTATTCTATTTGCAAGAGATTAAGCAACATGTGTTCATGAACTGTTTATTGATGTGCTGCTAACCAAAGGCTTTAATCAATCAGATTTGTTTGTTGAATAAACAAGGCCCCCAAAATGAGCAATTTCTGAGCACCCTCATGACGAGCGTTGAATTGGATAAAAAGTACTGAAAGACCAACCATTTTAATAACTTTGACAACCTCAAAGATGCCTATCAAATCCACCTGTTAGAAATGAAGATCCTTCAATACAAGATGCCCACCCATGCATTTCTTGATACAATGAGCCTTATAATAGAGTTGAAGAGTCTTCACCATTGCCATTTGTAAAAGTTAGGGGAAATGAATGTGACAAGCTCACAAGTTTTTTTTCGTAAGTTGAGATCTAATCTATTAAAAAGAGAAAAAAATAGTAGTAAAGGCAAAAATACAGTCCGGCCTACTCAGGTGGAGCAGGTATGGAGTGCCAAAGTATAGTTAGACCCTCCCTTTGGGAGGGAAAACATGCCTGCCAAATGAACATAGACAAAAACTCTTACAATTTAAAGAGGGTGTGGCAAGAGCCAACACGTGGACAGTACATGAACAAATGAAATCAAACATAAACATAACTAAGCGGCATGTCGCCAGAAGAACCTGAACGTGACGCATGCAGCAGGTGGAAGGACACATGGCCGTGAAGACTGCGGGTCATTGTTTCTGCCTAGGCCATGGTTCTTCTGTGATTGGACATGTGCAATCTGGAGACTCTGGATGTGTAGGCTCACCTGAAGATGTCGTCGAACTGTCATCAGATGTTGCCATTTCCTCGTCACTAAAGCTGGATGCTTCCTTCTCGGAGAATGCAAGTGGATTTTTGGTGGGTAATGGAGAGGTCTTCTTTGAGACGGTTGGGTTGGACGAGAACTTGCATGCAGAGCTGGAATAGGGTCGGAGGTGCAGCGGGGGAATGGATTTCTGTGGTGGAGCCAAGGTATCAGGAGGACATGGAGATGCATCAAGCAGGATTGGTTGGGGGTCTGGTGGTGCCGTCTCTTAGGGAGCCATGGGTGGAGGAATAAGGGCGCAGGTGTGGCAAAACCAACGGATTAAATCGAAGGACCAGGTGCATGAGCTGGTTTTTGAAAACCTAGTAGTTCTGTCGTCGCTCCACTGTGCATCCTGCTGCCCCAAGTGCACTAGACAATTCGTCCTCCCAGTCCGAGACAATTCTTTGCACTTCCTCCGGAATTTCCAGGTCGAAGCCATTGTTGCTAGCTTGAGAGGAGAGGGGAATGTAGCCTTCTAATTGAGCATTGCGTCTTCGTCCCCTGCGTGAAGTGCCTCTCTGTCTTCTTGGCATGGTAGGGGATTGATATGGCTGGTAGGCGAGCAGAGATAATGGAGAGTGGTGTGAGGGCACGAAGCAGCAGAGAGACAAGTGAAGGTGGCATGAATCAGAGGGTTGTGACCATGTTGCACTGAGTGACCAAGGAGGGCTTGAGGAACCGGGAGAGCGATGATGAACCAGATAATGAACCAGCGAAGCAAAAGAACAGGGTAAATCCCGAGGGCCATAATCCCAATTGAATGGCGCTTGTGTGAAGCACAACAACCTGGCGAAGGATTTATGGCGTCCAAGTTGCGATGAGACAGCTTTGTCCTGCCATCGAGCTATGGAGTGGCCACGCTAGTCTGTGTCTTAAAGGCCATTAATGGCAGTGGGTTGAGCGTTGGCTGGAGGGGCCACGTTAGCCTCCACGTCGGTTTGACTCACACCCTCATCCGGGGGACAAGCTCACAAGTTAGCTGATAATTGTTCAATAATTGGGTGCAAATCGATGATTTTGACTTAGCTCTATAAAAAATTGAGCTGAAAGAGATTTTAGTGGCAGTGCAAACTCTATCATTAGATGAATGTGCAAATGCCAAATAGAATATATTAAATTATTTAATGAAGTTGGATTATTATTTGTTGTTGGATTAGGTTAGATTTAGAAAAAAAAACAAATGTAGACAAATAAGCTTGAGTTTGATTGTGATTCGATTAAGTCGTGTAAAACAACAAACGTTGTGCATAAGAGATCGTAAGCTTTTATTTGGGAAATTGCATAGAATTATGAGAAAGTGTGGGATTATGAAATTTTCAAAATTTATATTATTTTAGGATTTTAAGATCATTTATATAAGCTTATATATATATATATATATATATATATATATATATATATATTTTGTTGAATGTTGATTGTGTAAAATATTCATACTTGAGTTTGATTGTGATTGAATAAATTTTAAATTACATAAGTTTAATTTATTTTTTGGGATTAAAAGTTTGTAATTTCTTACTTATAATAAAGAAAATACATTAGACTTTGCAGAGCATTTCATAAAGTTAGGAATATAATCTTCCATACATTTAATATATAATTCATAAGAATATATATTAATTTATATTTCATTCTATCCATTTCAAAATTAAACCTTTGGTCTTTTTTTTCTTATTTTAACCAAATGCCACATTCTTGAAGAAGATTCATATAAACAGGAAATTAGAAGAATTCCTATTATCATAACCATAAACTATTTCATATTTCTAGAGGATGCATCATTTTTAATTACATGAGCGAAAGCTATAAGTGGAGGTTTTCCAATACTTCCAACAAACTTTGCATAGTTGCCAATGACAAATACATATTATGTTGAAAGAACTAGTTCTATCTCTTCAATGCACTATCTATAGAGACTTATTCTCAACATCACCATAGTTTCTAAGCTCATCATAGATTGTCGTGGCACTTTTTTAACTTCACCACAACCGTTTGCTCCAATAGTAAGTTGTCTCTTAAAAAAGATGCATATACGTTTTAGCTGAAAAACCCAAACTCTTTCCTGCTAGCTTTTCAACAATTTCAATGTATAGTTGACTTTTAAGGAAATATAGAAAATGGATTCGACATAAAAATAATATTTTTGCAGAAAATTTATAAAAACAAACCTTTGATTCACCTCTTATATCATGAGTTGGATAAAGGTAGAGTTTTAGTTTGGACTAAAAGAAAATAAAGAAAATAAAGCTAAAACCCAACATAAAAATATAAAAGATAATAATTTAAAAAAAACTTTGAAGCAATAAATTATTTATACAACTTATACCTAAATTTTTTTAAGTAATGATTTGAAAAATAAAATAAAAATAAAGTAAAAAGTATGATCTACACTACACCATGTTTTTTTTTCAGATGAAAAGATCCACGGGAAACCCATCAATACTTCCCCACATTAGTGGATGGTAGAGGTGGTAAACCATCAACCATCCTCGCAGAAGGCCTAACCCCAAAGTACTCAAGGCTCGTACCCATGATCTCTCCCTGAATCGAGAGAGTGTGTGCACGTCTTACCAATTGAGCTAACCCTTGGGGCTCTACACTACACGATGTTAAAATTTTATTGATGCAGGCTTTTTGTTTTAGTTTCTCTTTTTGAAAAATTTTACTTTCTAATAACAACAACAAACTATCTGAATATTATTGCATTTTTTTTGGTAGTTACCAATACTGTATATGATGAGATGACATAAGATTATTAGCCCCAACCTATATCTAGATAAACTTCAAATTAATACTATAACCTTATTTAACTAAGTAGTGAGCACGTGTTTCCTCTTAGCAGGTCACAGGTTCAAATTCAAAGAGGGTAGTGTATGTACACCTCTGTAAACTTTAGTACTTAAATCGCTGCACACTAGGGTCCCTTGTCCCACAAACAAGAAGGTCGCATACACCAATTTGGTGTCTCTCTTAGCCGTGACCTTAAAAATAGATTATTATTATTATTAAATCTATTCATTTATATAAAATATTATTCTTCTTTAAAAAGAAATTACAAATTAAATAAATATGTAGTTTTTTAATGTACAAGCATGAATTTATTTTCTCACTTGATTTTCCACGATGTAATTATAATTTAAATTTCATAAAATTATTGAATGTGGTTGTATGATAAAACCAAAAAACAATGAAAACAAAACTTGATAGAAATATGTTACTAACTTTGTATAACAAATTTAATGTTTTTAGCATTTTTCAAATTATATTTTGCTTCAAAGTATAAGCATGATTATTTATAAATATAGTTTTTAATATTAATAAATCTATTTATTTAATTTTTTTAAATATATAATTTTTAACATTAATTAATTTATTATTTTAAATTTTTTTATAAATGATATTTTACTTCAAAATAAAAGTTTAATAATTTATAAATATAAAGTTTTCAATATATTAATTAATCTTAACATGGCTTTAAATTAAATTATTATTTTGAAATTGTTCTTAGTTAATTTGGGTTATAACAAATTGGTGTTTAGCTTGACTATTTAAAAATAGATTGTTATTATTATTATTATTATTATAAAAATGTAATTTGAAATTGTTAAATAGATAAGATAATCAATATATAAGAATGTAATTTGTGTAGTTAATTATATATAAAAGAGAGGAACCCACCTTCACAAACCTTTGGCGTTAATGTTGGATTCTTGTAGCTATATTATGAAGAGTGAAAGATTCTATGAGTTTGTTATTTTATAAAACAAACCTTATATAAATTTCTATGAGATCTGAAAGTGAATTGTGTATGTGAACAAAGAACTAGTAGTGGAGATAGGAGTGGTGTTGGTTTACATCCATAAGTGGTTCATAAAAGTACTTTATGTACATGTCATTGTTAATATTTTCATGTTTTTAAAATTATTTATTAAAACACTTTCTTCTTAAAAAATTACTTATTAAAAAGCTTTCTTCTACATTTTAAAATAAAATGAATATTTTATATTTGAAATCTCATTTTAAATCACATCAATGTTTACCTATTGGTCACAAGTAAAAATACACTAACAACTTGGAACTTTGTGGGTGACATGACATCATTTTAGATGTCAAGAACAATATGGTTAGATAAATAACAAGCTAGAGTACCTATGTGATTAAAATTTAGAAGAGACATAAAGAATTAGGTTACACATAAAGAATTAGGTTACACAAAATAGGTAAAAATGTTGTACCACTATTGGCATCCCTCTCCTCATATGGTTATGTTTTAGCTTGAGACTCTTCGAGGTCACAAATTATATGATTACTATCCTAAATGATTATACCATTATTGTCGGACCTCGGGTACATATTGATCGCTCATAAGAAATCGTCTACACCAAATGTGTAGACCATGTGATAAGATTCAGTGTACGAAAAATGGGTAGACAAGGACGATCATCAGCCTGTCTGTCAAACAATGCGGTGTCTTTGGAACAACATGGTGAAAATTGAGTGGTCGATGTGGGAGAGGGTTTTCATAAAATAAAAATAATAAAACATATGCATAAAGACTTAAAGTAGTGTTTAATATACAGCTGCACAACTATTTTTGGCTTATGCACTTTGAAACCCTAACACCCATTCCATTGTGAATCGTGTCCATCGCTACCATTCTTATGCCTATTTTCCAAATGCAAATGGCAATATCATCCTCATTCTCTGCGCTTGCTAATTCCAACAACAAATCCAATTCCGTCTTCATTAACCATCGTAGGGTTAATGTGAAGGAAACCTTTCCCAGGTCTCTCTACATTCGCCTTGCGAAAAATAGAGGAACAATTTTTCTCAATAAGGAGGAGATGCAAGCGGTATACAATATTACATCCCAAATAGCACACACTATTAGAACTGTCACTATCAATTTCAAAATATTCTCTCCTCTATATGCAGAATCACATTGGTGCCTAAATGAACTCTTACTGATGTTGGAGACAGAGGCTCCAATTATTCCAGTATTTTACTGTGGCACACCCTTAGGTGGATGCACATGCCCTACAAGACCTCGCAAATAAGAGAAGTCATGAAGGAAGGATGTGATATGACATTCAAAAATGGAGAGATGCACATTTTCAAGTTGCAAGTTACAACGGTTTCGAGTTGGAGATGCTTAATGGGTGAGAACTCATCCTTCCCTCTCCATATGTTTGTATTTTATAATTGATATATGGACATAGACATTTGTTTCTCACCGTCTCTATAAGGTGGTTAAGTGTCTCTTAGAAATGGTTAAAGCGCTAGAGTTCTTGCATGTGGCTAAATTTCCAACAGGTTTGAATGAGAAGATACAGTTCTGTTGTAGCAACATGAGAGTGGGAGACCTCAAATATTGGGGATCTGGGGTTTAGGTGGCATAGGAAAGACAACTTTGGTAAAAGAATTATTTCAATAAGAAGAATTCATATTATTGTTTATCATGCTTGTAACGTCCCCGACCCTCTGACCGGCGAAGAGGATGCTACCAAACCATCAAACATCCGAGCAACTAACCCCATGATCATGAACATATATAAAATGCTGAATAAATTTTTTAAAACATAAAACATGCTAAGATGCATAGCCATTCACATACACAGTGGAAGCAAACATACATTCAGGCATTCAACATGTTCATCATAGTTCATTAGCCATCAATATAATTGTAGAGATGAAATAGACAAGGATACTTATCTCATAAAGAACTTGTCCCACAACCAGCTATGTCGGTGCAACGTTCCACCCAACCATAGGCCAGCATGCTCATCAATCTCTTAGCAACATTGCCCCCCCCCCCCGAGCTGGGCATGATTTCCTAAGGAATAAGGGACTAAGCAGGCTTGCACATAGCCAAGGTACACAAATCAGCCAAGCCCACACAGTAGGGTTTATTAGGCTATCAAGGAGCTGGGAGAAGCTAAATGCTAAGCTTGTGATCTCATGGAAGAGCTAAGGACGCCTACACCAGATCTAGCCTGACCTCTAAGACACCCACACACACCCAACACCAAGAAATTAGCCCCTTCTCTACTACACAGTCCCTCAGGCCTTGACCACCCTTTCCAGTGCTCTTCAGGGGTTGTGGAGAAGAAAGCCATCCCTCTAGCTCTATTTGTGTGGTTCCCAAACCCACCAGGTTTGTCAAGCAAATCAGACCCTCATCACCACTCCAATCTAGTCCGAAGACCAACCACTGCATGCATGCATCCATACAACCAATTCACAGCTTGGGCAGTTGAAACCAACACCTGAATCGTTATTGGCCCTATCATGGCCAAAACGATTCAATCAATAGCCTACAACAGCTCAAACGTGGAAAATACCACAGCCACGATCAACGAGGAAAATCAGAGCACATGATCCATAATGAAGCCACATAAAAACTTACACAGACCGTAATGGGGAAGTAAACAAACTCCCAATCTGTATGTGAGGGAAAACACAGCCAACACCACATAGGTATTCACAACAACCACCAATAAAGGGAAGACAATAGCTGAACTCCCAATGAAAAATCACTGAAACATTTCACAGATCCACATTGGGAAAAGGGGACAGACTCTCTGCATGAATGGGAGGGAAAATGCATCCACATACCAGTAATCCAGTGAAAGAAGGGAGAACGAACCCCCATACAAGGAATCGTGAATCCTTTTATCTCCCCTCCGTGTGAGGAATGAAAAACCCACAAACATAGAGAGTGGACCGAATGATTGGTATCCCAAACAGCGCATGAGGAAACCACTCCCAACCTGTACATGTGACTAAACCAGCTGGTGGAGAGTGCCTGGGGGCAAGCCTACCACCCACCACTACCCAACATTAACTGCCTTCAACTAGAAAAGGAGCTTAAGTGGCTGACACATGGCTTTTCCCCATGGGTTCCAGGTTTAACAATTCCCCCCTTATCCTTAGGAAATCATGCCCTTTTCATTAACATTGCACCATCATAGCTGGTTGTAGGTTTTTGATTAATTTTGCATGTTTACATGATGCCAGAACTATAATGTGTTGGATGGCACGATATACCATTGACAACGATCCCAATTGCCGAAACATAACACAACCAAATCGATGGTGGGGCTTTTTCCTTTAGCTCCTCACCATGATTAATTACAATATATACATCATGTACCTTTAATGCAAACAGGGTCAAAATCGGGGTGTTACAATCCATTCCCCCTTAGAATAACACCGTCCTCGGTGTTCCAATACATAGGAATACATATCCAAAATTTCAAAATTTTGCAGACCTGTCCCATGTTCAATTATTTTCTTGAACTTTTAGGACTAAGCCCCTCAGCTTCCAGGAGCTTCTCTTGCTAGTTCTCACTTTCAGCTCATCCCCATGTCTAGGATCTTTTCTATATCTTGAGCATCTCTCCAAGATTTTCTTGGGTCTTGCAAATTGTTTGAAGGAGACTTCTAGCCAAGTCCAACAGCTTTTGGTCTGCTTCCATGATCAATGTGCACTATTGGATTTCACTTTTCTCACCTGTGAAATGCATCATTGAAATTATGTTAGACCAAGCATAATATAGGGATTAAACTTAGTCAATTAATTGCCCAATTGGCATGACCATCCAAGTCTCATCAAGGAGACTTTTGTATTTTTCATGCCTTCCCAACAGGCACATGAGCTCATTCATGTCCATTCTTGGGCAGGGAATTAACTATTCTAGCATTCATAATTATTTTAAGCAAATAGACACATTCTATTTTCAGACATGCATGCATTCAACAATCTTCTGTTTTCACAATGCACAAGTATATATATATATATATATATATAATCAAATATAGAAAGAGAAAGCAGCAAGAGTTTTTCCCCTCTTTATCTTGTTCCATCATGTAACCCACACCACCACTGTGGTTTTCATGCTCTCAGCCTCTTTAACTTCACCGTGAATGCTGGACCAATCCCTCTTGGTCATGACACTTAGTGTCTCAGGTCTATTTTAGACCTCTCAACCATGGAGCCTCCCCACATGGTTTGCCTCGGTTGCTAGGACCTTCACAGTCTCACTAGTACCTTTTTCATTACTGCTCATTCTGAGCTCTTTAGGACAGTCACATGTCCACATGCACCCCTAGGATACTCTCATAGTCCTCGCTCCCAGTGATACCTATATTCAAACATTGAATAGTTTCACATGTTTAGTTTATTCTCATTGGGTTTTGTCTCTTAAACAAGAGCTTAAAACATCATAACCAAATCATATACACATTTATGTTCATAAGCAAGCAATCGCAAAATAATCCAATACTTATCTATATTGTGCATTTCCTCTTTGGTCCATAGGATCTTGCTTCGCTTTGCAAGCCTTGGGATTGCCTATGGACTTGGATGTTAGGTCAGCACGCAGGTTGCTTCACAACATCCTTTTATATATATATCCAATACAATCAAGCCAATCTATAGTTGGGTTTATCAGACCATCCAGCCAAGCCAATATACAATTGGGTTTATCAGGCTGCAGCCAATCAAGCCAATACACTACTGGGTTTATCAGGCTACTCAGCCAAGCGAACTAGCAGTTGGGTTTATCAGACTACAGGTAGTCAAGCCAACACTGTACCATTTCCACAATTTCCACAATTTCCACAACATCAAATAATTACACAGTCAAGCCAACCTTCAGTTGGGTTTATCAGACTATCAACAAATCACATGCACTTATATCAACAATACACTTATATCAACAATGCACTTATATCAACAATCAATCAGCCAAGCCAACACAGTTGGGTTTATCAGGCCATCAACAATAACACATGCACTTATATCAACAATAAACGACCATTTCCAGGTTTCATTTCCAGTAGTGAGCTCTAATTCCACTACCCCATACAACATAAGAAACCACCCCCTTCTCTGCTCTTCAGTCCCTCGAAAATGTCTCCTTCTCTGTGCTCTTCAGTAGGAGGTAGGATGAACCCAAGCCATTGTCCATTTAGTGTGCAACACCAGACTACGTCTGTTTAGCCTGACAACACATGCAATATAAGCAGCTCATCAGCGTTATTGTTCTAAAAATGTAATCACATTTCATATAATTCACTATCAAGTATTGAGACACCAGGAGTGTGTCCACCCCCTTGGGTGTAATCAATATTGAAAACCCTTTCATGACCCGACATCAGGAAAGTGTGCACCCCCTTCCGATGTGTGCCATGTAGGCCCTATTCATACTCAAGCAATCTGCCATAATGGAAATAAAATCAAAACATACTCTGCATATTGAATTTAATCAATTGACATGCATATTCTTAGCTAGGGTCATATAACACTTATCCATTTGCCGAGGTAATATTCCTTCATTAAGGAGGAATGGGGGCTCCCTTCTCTGAGTTGATAGTCCCTCGGTTTTCCATCCCAACTCCTTTTACATTTCATATTCACACATGTCTTACCGACATAATCCATACCATCTCACTCATGTTACTTACCAAACATGTAGTGCAGATGAGACATTTCCAAAATGTCCAATGGAGTTTCACCCGAAACTCATTTCCAAGATAGGGGAAAACTTCCCCATGAAGTTTGGCTCCTTCAAGCCATCACACATGGTATTCCTGCAATGTGTACCCCTAGCACATTCATCACGTAGCCAAACAATCAATCATTATATGATAATACAATCCAAATTGATTGTTCCATAACCAAGCAATGACATTAGTAATTAAATTCCATAGGAATTTGCAACTTTGTCTACCACAGAAATTGATTTGCTTAGCAATGAGGTGATCCTCATTTGTGGGTATGTTGTAAGCAGCACCACTATGCCCATTATGATTTTATGCTTACTAGCATAACATGAACACCCACTTACAATGCGTCATCCTGACACAATTCTATGCAAGCCAATAGTGATTAGTAGTTGTCGGTAATTTCTCAAATCTAAAATTTACAAATTTAAATCGACAATTCATTCAGCATACAAACTATTTTCACAACCATGAGACTCTTCTCATGAGGTTTGGCTCTTTCACATGGTAGATTCCGATCTTTGTCATGGTGTTACCCACTTTTCCATGCCCCGAGCAATCTACGTGAAATATGAACTTCAATAAGCCAAACACTTGGTAAGTCTTGATGCTTATAAGTTTTTCCATTGCTGCAATAGTCACCGAAGCATTTTCGGAATTTATGAAATTCAAACACTTCCAGCTGTTAATCACATCAATATTACCAAAACTCATTTACTTCACGCAATCATTAGCATACTAAAATTGCAAGGTCACATCATTTATGCCAAAATGAAATGTTTAGATACTCCTTCACAAGCGTATCATTGTACCACCTTGCCCTTCCATAGAGCATTTCCGACATCCAATCAATCATGACTACCCTCTTCATGTACTTATTATCCTGCGTTCATAACAACTCTTGAAATGATTCTAGAATTGTCATCAATTCATCATTTCAGCCATTAGTTATTCATAATAACACATGCACTATCTCTATGCATTCATGCATTGCATCACAACATTTGCACCCATACTTATGTATGCATATCTACAACATTTACTCATACTTTTCATATGCATCTATTCAATGCATAACTACAATATTTACAAAATATTTTAATGCATATCCACTCAATGCTACCTTGCATTGATTCAGGAATACTTATGCATTCAAACATACCATGCATGGCCTAACCATGACTACTTCATATAGGATGCATTACTATAATCAAGACCATCAATACTTACTTTATTTGGGCTACTAAGCTCATAACAACACATATAGGCATAACACATTTATGTATGAATGTAGTATAAATTTCAAATAGCCACATGGTATGGGAATTCTTGCTTTTACCACTCCATGCAATAGTTATAATTAAACCATTACCTGCATGGATCCTATTTACACCCTTGACATTACTAGTTTGGTTGGTCTCTTGCAGGAGATTACAGAAGTTGTTCACCAACTTTTGATTCTGGACTTGTTGCATTATCCCTTTCTTCATAGGGTTTCTGGTCACATTCACCAGCATCAACAACATATTCAGCCATGTCCATGTTGTCATTGGTTTTCCCACTAATGCCAACACCAATGCAATAATTACAATTAGTGGTTCATTATAAATGTATAATTCCCACTACTCTTACCAACATGTAATATCCTATGCATGCAAGGCATATCCTCATATATTTCATGTATGAAACTTATAAAATGTAATTATAATTAGCAAGACCCTTTTCAAGTCCCTCATCTTTGCATGGAACTCCTCTTCCACACAACAGCTGGTTTGACCTCATGGTCTTTCTACCTCTAGGCATGCAATTCCCGAATTTTTCCATATTGACAGCAACACATTTCTTTTACAACAATCACTAGTACTTTGTAGCACTGCATTCAAACTCTAGGGATTCCTCCTTGTTCCCTACTAGATAAGCTTTCCAATGCCTATCCACATGCTTCATTCAGACCTTGGGTGTGAAAACCACACCACTTCTAAAATGATGATTTTCATCAAATTTAGGCAAAACACACAACTATATTTTGGTCTGGAATGCTAACTTCAGCCACTTAGTATTTTCTTCCTTTTTAGCCCTGAAAATGCTAAAAAATCCACTGATAACAGTTAAAAATCGTTTAGAAATCCACTTGAAAAAACCCAAATTTCCTTTGGCCCAATCGGACCCCTTCCCAACTAAATTTCCAATGTTTCGGCAGTCAGAACAACTAGTTTTCTCCACTGCTCATCGACGGTCTGTTCGTCTATTTTTCTTCGGTGTGTTGGATCCGTAGTTTCCTAGGCTTATGAACTTCATTGGCGCTACTAAAGACTATTATCAGATCTTCAGTATATTGACGACCAGGACAGTTAAGCACTACCGTATCGCCGTATCAACGATCGGAGCCACTAATCATTGGGAAACTGGTTTTCTAGGCAGCCACAATGGTGGTCAATGAACTCTTTGTCGTTTCCGTGGGTCGTAATCCTGTCTACGGTGGGAGCAATTGACCATTGTGGCATCGGCAATTGGATGCACTATCCACTATCGGCGGTCAGAGCAACTAACAACTGCGGCATCAGTTGGTTAATCCCATAGTCATCCACAATGACGACAATCAAAACAACTGTGGGTTCCGCGGCCATACAACTCATCGGTGGTTGGAAGACCTAAACCTTATTGTATCATCGATCGACAGTTGAAAGCTCTAACCATCAGAATGCTAGTCCACATGGCATCCGCAACGGCGGACGCATGAACAACTAACTTTCACCGACGTCTTTCGACGCATTGGTGAATCCATCCTCTAATTTTCGCCGACAGTATCGACGGTCCATACAACAAAGTTTCACTGATGTCTTTAATACTTAAGAGAATTTTGGAAAAAATTCCTCCTTCCTCCTCACTGCTCTCACCTTTTTCCTGCTATCGTATCGGTGTTTTCTTCGTCTAATTTCTGCATACATTGCGGCGTCATCATCATCTAACTTTTGCCGATGACGAGGTCTTTATCGGGGGTTATTCAGACTAATTTGTTAGCCGCATCGGAATATCTTCCCACTAATTCTTCCGATGTGTCGACAGTCTTACACTTAGAAATTTTTCGTGAAATTATTTTTGTTGTTGATTTGTCGACTCTTCCTTCACCTAGCGCTCACCGCCGTATTGACGCCTCCATCGTATATTTTTCACCGATGTTTCGGCTGGTCGATCAACTAAATTTCACTGATCCATTTATCTACGTTTCAGCGAAAACTTCCCTTATCTTCCATTGACTCCGTCGGCTCCCTCTTCTTCTATTCATCACCGATCCAAACAACTAATTATCGCTTTCATATTGGCAATCTTTAGCTATACAGAGCCAACGTTTCAATGCCTTAGTCATCATTCTTTCATCGATACGTTCAACTAAATTCCACCGATGTATCAACACTCTAATCTTCTAATTCTCGCTGATGCTTCGACGATCTTCACCTTTTTCCCACCGCCGCATCGGTGGTTCCATCACCAAATTATTAGTGATCTGAACAACTAAACCCTGCCAATCGTCGATGGCCTCTTTTGGATGGTCGTTAGACTAATCCGTCCGCTGCATCAGAAGGGATTCCCACTAATTCTTCCGATGCGTCGACGATATGTCACTTGGAAATTTTGAGAAATTATTTTCTGCCTGCCCTTTGTCGGGTGGCCTTCAGCCTATACTTTTCTATGTATTGGAGGATCTTCCCTCTTAGTTCTCCGATGACCTGACGAGCTCGACACTTAGACAAATTTTTTTTTTTCAACAAAATTTTTTCAAGAGAATTTTCTATCATAATTTCTGATCTCTGCTCGGTAGAAGGCAACCTGCCTCTACTAGCTGATCTTTCATGGCCCTCTAAGGCCCAATGCTGCAATGATGGCTCTGTCATTGCATCTTCATGAACCATTCAGGCCCATGCTGTAACCTTTGCTCTGATACCATTCTGTAACATCCTCGACCCTCCGACCGACACAGAGGACGCTACCAAACCATTAGACATCCAGGAAACTAGCTCCATGATCATGAACATACATAAAATGTTGAATAAAATTCTTCAAACATAAAACATGCTGAGATGCATAGTCATTCACATACACAGTGGAAGAAAACATACATTCAGGAATTCAACATGTTCATCATAGTTCATTAGCCATCAAATATAATTGCAGAGATGAAATAGACAAGGATACTTATCTCATAAGGAACTTGTCCCACAACTAGCTACGTCGTTGCAACGTTCCACCCAACCATAGGCTAGCATGCACATCAATCTCTCAGTAACACTGCCACCCCCAAGCTGGGCATGGTTCCCCAAGGAATAAGGGACTAAGTAGGTTTACACATAGCCAAGGTACACAAATTAGCCAAGCCCACACAGTAGGGTTTATTAGGCTATCAAGGAGCTAGGAGAAGCTAAATGATAAGATGGTGATCTCATGGAAGAGATAAGGACACCTACACTAGAGCTAGCATGACCTCTAAGACACCCACACACACCCAACACCAGGAAATCAACCCCTTCTCTACTACATAGTCCCTCAGGCCTTGACCCCCCTTTCCAGTGCTCTTCAGGGGTTGTGGAGAAGAAAGCCAACCCTCTAGCTCTGTCTGTGTGGTTCCCAAACCCACTAGGTTTGTCAAGCAAATCAGGTCCTCATCACCACTCCAATGCAGTTCGAAGAGCAACCACTGCATGCATGCAGCTAAACAAGCAATTCACAGCTTGGGAAGGGGAAACCAACACCTGAAATGTTCTTGGCCCTATCGTGGCCAGAACAATTCAATCAATGGCCTATAGCACCTCAAACATGGAAAAGACCACAACAACGATCAGTGAGGAAAATCACAGCACACGATCCACAATGAATCCATGGGAAAACTTACACAGACCATAATGGGGAAGTAAATAGACTCCCAATTTGTACATGAGGGAAAATGCATCCAACACCACATAGGTATTCATAGCAATCACCGATCATGGGAAGACAACAGTCGAACTCCCAACGAAAAACCACTGAAACATTTCATAGATCCACAATGGGAAAAGGGGACAGACTCTCTGCGTGAATGGGAGGGAAAACACATCCATAGACCAGCAATCCAGTGAAAGAAGAGAGAACAAACCCCCATACAAGGAATCGTGAATACTTTTATCTCCCCTCCATGTGAGGAATGAACAGTCCACGAATAGAGAGAGTGGACCGAACGATTGGTATCCCAAATAGCGCATGAGGTAACCACTCCCAGCCCATGCGTGTGACTGAACCAACTAGTGGAGAGTGCGTGGGGGCAAGCCTGCCACCCACCACTACCCAACATTAATTGCCTTCAACTAGCATAGGAGCTTAAGTGGCTGACACATGGATTTTCCCCATGGGTTCCAGGTTTAACAATTCCCCCCCTTATCCTTATGAAAGCATGCCCTTTTCATTAACGTTGCACCGTCATAGCTGGTTGTAGGTTTTTTATTAATTTTTCATGTTTACATGATGCCAGAACTATAATGTGCCGGATTGCACGATATACCATCGGTAACGATCCCAATTGCCGAAACATAACACAACCAAATCGATGGTGGGGATTTTTCCTTTAGCTCCTCACCATGATTAATTACAATATATACATCATGTACCTTTAATGCAAATGGGGTCAAAACCGGGGTGTTACAATGCTTTTTGTCTGACGTCAGAGATAATGCAGAAAAATGATCTTTGCTTAACTTGGTTGAATAAGCCAATAGACACTCTTGATGAAGGAATGACGAAGCTCATAAAGGACATAGAGTATCTCAAATCTTCTAATGCTTCATTGCAGAGAAAACCGGTGCAGCGAAATGTCGAAAGTTCCAAAAAAAACCATAAAAGCTATTTTTCCCTAAACTGAAAAAATGGTGGAATTTTTAAGTTTGAAAAAGTAATTCTAAAGTGTGTTTAAAAACAAAAAACCTAAACATTAATTCATTCTTTTGTCAAAAATGTTAGGGGAGAGATTTGGAACAAAGACTTAAGCAAAAGGTGTTTGGAGCAACTCGATTATTTTGAAGATGGACATTTGTCAGATATGGTGACTAAAAACAAACTTTTGCATAGTAAAAATTTCTTGTAAATATTATTGTTGATCTTATTCTTTTTTAGAAATTAAGTAGATTTAGAAAAAAAACTTGATACTTATCTTCATTGTTGCAACCCTTCTCTTCTTGGCGCTTCTTTCAATTCGCTGCAAAATTTTACTTTATGGTTTAAATTGCTCCACTCTTTCTTAAAATTACGATTTCACCTTTTAAGGATTTTAGATTTGTTGAAATTGTGAATGTATATAAAAATAGTAAGACGAGATGGGTCCATTATTTGGATCGAATTTGTAACCATGCCGACCCTCAATTTTTATTTTATTTTATTTTCATTGTTTTTAGTTTTTCGAAAAAAACAAATGCATCAAAATTGGCATGTTTCGTTTTGCAAAATGCACGTGTGCTTGTATCTTTATGGAGCATAGCTAATGACATGAAACACATAAATTTTTCTCATTTTTTTGTTTCTCAGTTGTTTGTTATCATCGTGTTTATACAAAAATAACATTGACATTGAAACGAACTTCCAGTTTTTTATTTCCATAAAATGATAAATACTTTTTGTCCATTCACGATGCACTTGTGTTCGTATAACACATTGGGCGTGTCTTTGTTGTTGTAATGCACCAGTGCATCTATGTGTATATATGCACGGAGGTGTTTGCTTTTATAAAACACACCAATTTCAGACTTGTTTTCTATTTTGAAGGTCTGTACTTTATTTGGATAATATATTGATAACTTATGTATTTAATAGTTCAAACAGTTTATTGATAAAAATGCATGGTATGAGTTCAATGAACAAAAAATTAGTCAACGTGATGTAAGCACATCCAGGATTACAAAGAAGACAAGTGGTTCTAATTAATATCTGTATTTAAATTAATTTATTTGAATTATTTGTAAATTTCACTAATATGTATTCGTTAATGTGTGAAAGAAATGCAGAGCCAAAAAATGAGGAAACTTGATAAGATTCTTACCAATCTAATTATAGAAGAGCATAAAATATTGATCGAAAGGTTGAAGAGGAATGAATCAAGTGAATAAAAAAGAAGTTAATATGAATTATTTCTTCAAATTTGAGTAATAATGTAGTTATTATTATTCACTAATATGTTTCAAATAATCTAAAACACATATGTTGAATGTTACGTAGGGATTGACAATAACATAATTCAATGTCATCATAAGAAAAAAATATGGAAGATGCAAATGATAATCAATTGGTCCTTAGCTCATCAGGAGTGGTGCTGGAAGTTAATAGAAGGGGCAAAGAATTTTATAATACTATGAGGGGTATAGTGGAAAGAACATATATGTGTACTTTTAACTTACAATACATAAACCAATCAAATGATTCGAAAAATCTGATCCTATGTAAGCTACAAGAGGCGTTCCCAGAGAAATGGTCAATGAAAAATTAACCATAAGTATACAACAACAAAAGATAATCATTGAAAAATTAACATTCCTAAACATGTTTATGTAGAATATGTATGCATAACTACTACAAAGCGCCATTCCTTCAATAATTTTAATTCTGCTATAAATTATTTTTCGTATCAACGGAAAAATTGTTTAATACAGTCATTTTACATTTCCATTAAGATTATGAAAATCTCAAATGATAAACGAGGTGATATGCCAAATGTGTTAGTAGGGGTGTCCAAAAAAATGTACAAGTAAATGGTTAAGAAAATAGACATAATTGCATCGTAAGAGGATCCATCTCAACATCAATGTGCTTCAAATGTATGAAATCATCGATTCTTAGGATTATGTAAATCTCATTAATTAATTCAACATTAAATATTCAGTTTCAGTTATTTTCTTAATGCAGAAAAAAAAAACAAAATGGAACCCATCCAACACACAAGACATGATGACAAGGAATAAAGGGGTTGATAGTAAATTTTTGAGTACTTGTGATTTCTTTATAAGAAATTAAGATTTCCTAGTGCTTGTGATTTGTATAATTTTGTTTTGTGTTCATTGTCAATCCTTGGATGTCTTCAAACATGTGTTGGCATACAAAGAGGAATGACCATCAGAAGAATTGATTAACATTGGGTTCAGTAGGGGTTGTGAGTATATGTTGGTGTATCAAAAATTAATTGTGGATTTTGTAAGTATCTATATCATTTTACTTCTCTCATTTTATAATTCATAAAACAACAAAAATATTTTATATTAAATCTATGATTTGTGATGGGGCATAACACTTGCAGGAAACAAAGTATGGAGTGGAGCCAATAGAAGACTTGTTGATGGAAGGCATGAGATATGGTTTTGAAAGAATGTGTATCATTCATTACTCAATTATTACAATGCATGTATGTCTCTTTTCAATTTACATTCATGCATACTATCTATTTTATTTTTCATTATTCTCGACAATGTAGATACACTCAGGTGCACTTTAGTTTTATGTTTGCAAATGGAAGATGAAGAAGATGAAAACAATCATGTCAATGATTTTGTTATTTTTATGTAGCTATATTATGAAGAGTAAAGGACTTTATGAGTTTTTTATTTCATAAAACAAGTCTCTATATAAATTTCTATGAGATGTGAAAGTGAATTCTACAGGACAGATGCCAGTATGTGAACAGAGAACTAGTAGTAGAGATAGGAGTGGTGTTGGATTACATCCATAAGTTTTTCATAAAGTACTTTATGTACATGGCATTGTTAATATTTTCATGTTTTTAAAATTACTTATTAAAAACCTTTCTTCTTAAAAAATTACTTATTAAAAAACTTTCTTCTACATTTTGAAATAAAATGAATATTTTATATTTACAATATCATTTTAAATCACATCAATGTTTACCTATTGGTCACAAGCAAAAAATACACTAGACAACTTGAAACTATGTGGATGACATGACATCATTTTGGATGTCAAGACCAATATGGTTAGATAAAGAACAAGCTAGACTATATGTAATTAAAATTTAGAGGAGAAAAAAGCTAAGAAACATAAAGAATTAGTTTACACAAAATAGGTAAAAATGTTGCACCACTATTGGAATCCCTCTCCTGATATGGTGATGTTTTAGCTTGAGACTCCTAGAGGTCACAAATTATATGATTACTATCCTAAATTATTATACGATTGTTGTCAGCCCTCAGGTACATATTGATCTCTCATAAGAAATAGTCTACGCCAAATGTGTAGACCATGGGATAAGATTCAGTGTATGGAAAATGGGTAGACTTGACAAGGACGATCATCAGCCTATCTGTCGAACAATGCGGTGTCTCTCGAACAACATGGTGAAAATTGAGTGGTCGATGTGGGAAAGGGTCTTAATAAAATAAAATTAATAAAACCTATCCATAAAGACTTAAACTAGTGTTTAATATACCGCTGCACAACAATTTTGGCTTAAGCACTTTGAAACCCTAACACCCATTCCATTCCATTATGAATCGTGTCTGTTCCCACCACTTTTACTCCTATTTTCCAAATGGAAATGGAGACATCATCCTCATCCTCTGCACTTTCTAATTACAACAACAAATCCAATGCCATCTTCATTAACCATCATGAAGTTGATGTGAAGGAAACCTTTGCCAAGTCTCTCTACATTATCCTTGCGGAAAATAGAGTAACAAATTTATTCAATAAGGAGGAGATGCAAGCGGGATAAAATATTACATCCCAAATAGCAGAGGCTTTTAGAACTAACACTATCCATTTGGAAATATTCTCTCGTTAGTACGCAGAATCACATTGGTGCCAAAATGAACTCTTACTAATGTTGGAGATAGAGGCTCCAATTATTCCAGTATTTTATCATGGCACACCTGCTTAGGTTCAGTGGATGCACATGCCCTACAAGACGTCGCAAATAAGAGAATTCATGAAGTAAGGATGCAATATGACTCTAATACCATTAAAAAATGGAGAGATGCACTTTTTCAAGTTGCAAGTTACAACGGTTTCGAGTTGGAGACATGCAATGGGTGAGAACTCATCCTTCCCTCTCCATATGTTTGTATTTTATAATTGATAGATGGACATAGACATTTGTTTCTCACTGTCTCTATTTAGTTTCTTCTAAAAAAATAGCAAGTATTTTGTAGCTAAAGTTGCTAGATAAGGTGGTTAAGTGTCTCCTAGAAATGGTTAAAGCGCCAGAGTCCTTGCACGTGGCCAAATTTCCAAGAGGTTTGAATGAGAAGATGAAATATTTTGAAGATACATTCCTATTGTAGCAACATCAGAGTGAGAGACCTCAAATATTGGGGATATGGGGTTTAGGTGGCCTAGGAAATACAACTTTGGTAAGAGAATTCTTCAATAAGAAGAATTCATATTATTGTTTATCATGCTTTTTGTCTAACGTCAGAGATAATGCAGAAAAAAGGATCTTTGATGTAGTTGCAGAGAAAACTTCTTAACAACTTAACTTGGTTGGATAAGCCAATAGACACTCTTGATGAAGGAATGATGATGCTCATAACGGACATATAGTATCTCAAATTTTCTAATGCTTCATTGCAAAGAAAACAGGTGCATTGAGCTGTCGAAAGTTAAAAAAAAACCATAGCTATTTTTCCCTAAACTGAAAAAATGATGGCATTTTTAAGTTTGAAAAAGTAATTCTAAAGTGTGTTTGAAAGCAAAAAAACCTAAACATTAATTCATTCTTTTGTCGAAAATGTGAGGGGAGAGATTTGGAACAAAGACTTAAGCAAAAGGTGTTTGGAGCAATTGGATTATTCTGAAGATCCACATTTGTCACGTATGGTGAATAAAACAAAACCTTGCATGGTAAAAATTTCATATAAATATTATTGTTGATCTTATTATTTTTTTTATAAATTAAGTAGATTTAGAAAATAAACGTCATATGTACCTCCAATGTTACAACCCTTCTCTTCTTGGTACCTCCAATGTTACAACCCTTCTCTTCTTGGTGCTTCTTTTTGTTGTTGCTGCTTCTTTTCGTTGTTGTGGCTGCAAATTTTCACTTTATGGTTTAAATTGCTCCACTCTTTCTTAAAATTACGATTTCACGTTTTAAGGATTTTATATTGTTGAAATTGTGAATGTATATAGAAATATTAAGGCAAGATGGGACCATTATTTGGATCAAATTTGTAACCATGTCGACCCTCAATTTTAATTTTAATTTTATTTTCATTGTTTTTTGTTTTTTGAAAAAAAAATGCATCAAAATCGGTGTGTTTTGTTTTGCAAAATGCACGTGTGCGTATATCTTTATGGAGTATAGCTAACGACATGAAAGACATAAATTTTTCTCATTTTTTTGTTTCTCAGTTGTTTGTTATCGGCGTGTTTATACAAAAATAACATTGATATTGATAGGAACTTTCGATTTTTTATTTCCATAAAATGATAAATACTTTTCATCCATTCACAGTGTACTTGTGTTTGTATAACACATTGGGGTGCCTATTTGTTGTAATGCACTAGTGCATCTATGTGTATATATGAATCGACGCATTTGATTTTATAAAACACACCAATTTCAGACTTATTTTCTATTTTGAAGGTCTGTTATTTATTTGGATAATATATTGATAACTTATGTATTTAATAGTTCAATCTGTTTCTTGATAAAAATGCATGGTATGAGTTCAATGAACAAAAACTTTAGTCAACATGATAGAAGAAAATCCAGGATTACAAAGAAGGCAAGTGGTTCTAATCAATTTCTGTATTTATATTAATTTATTTCAATTATTTGTAAATTTCACTAATATGTATTCGTTAATGTGTGCAAGAAATGCAGAGCCAAAAAATGAGGAAACTCGATAAGATTCTTACCAATCTAATTATAGAAAAGAGTAAAACATTGATGGAAAGGTTGAAGAGGGATGAATCAAGTGAATAAAAAAGAAGTTAATATGAATTATTTATTCAAATTCGAGTAATAATGTAGTTATGATTATTCACTAATATGTTCCAAATAATCTAAAACACATAAGTTGAATGTTATGTAGGGACTGACAATAGCATAATTCATTGTCATCATTAGAAAAAAATATGGAAGATGCAAATGATGATCAATTGGTCCTTAGCTCATCAGGAGTTGTGCTGGAAGTTAATAAAAGGGGCAAATAATTTTATAATACTATTAGGGGTATTGTGGAAAGAACATATATGCATACTTTTAACTTACAATACAGAAGCCAATCAAATGATTCAAAAAATATGATCATACGTAAATTACAAGAGGCATTCCCAGAGCAATGGTCAATGAAAAATTAACCATAAGTATACAACAACAAAAGATAATCATTGAAAAATTAACATTCCTAAACATGTTTATGTAGAATATGTAGGCATAACTACTACAAAGCGTCATTCCTTCAATAATTTTAATTCTACTATAAATTGTTTTTCATATCAACAGAAAAATTGTTTAATGCAGTCATTTTACATTTCGATGAATATTATGAAAATCTCAAATGATAAACGAAATGATATTCCAAATGTGTCAGTAGGGGTGTCAAAAAAAATGTAAAAATAGATGGTCAAGAAAACATACATAATTGCATCGTAAGAGGAGCCATCTCAACATCAATGTGCTTCAAATGTATGAAATCATCGAGTCTTAGGATTATGTAAATATTACTAATTAATTCAACATTAAATATTTAGTTTCAATTGTTTTCTTAATGCAGAAAATAAAAGAAAATGGAACCCAATCAACACACAAGTCATGAAGACAAGGAATAAAGGGGTTGATAGTAAAGTTTTAAGTATTTGTGATTTCTTTATAAGAAATTAAGATTTCCTAGTGCTTGTGATTTGTATAAACATTTTGGTGTGTTCACTGTCAATCCTTGGATGTCTTCAAACATGTGTTAACATACAAAGAGGAACGACCATTAGAATAATTGATTGACATTGGGTTCAGTAAGGGTTGTGAGTATATGTTGGCATATCAAAAATTAATTGTGGATTTGTAAGTATCTATATCATTTTACTTCTCTCATTTTATAATTGATAAAACAAAAAAAATATAGTATATTAAATCTATGATTTGTGACGGGGCATAACACTTGCAGGAAACAAAGTATGGAGTGGAGCCAATAGAAGACTTGTTGATGGAAGGCATGAGATATGGTTTTGAAAGAATGTGCATCATTAATTGCTCAATTATTACAATGCATGCATGTCTCTTTTCAATTTACATTCATGCATACTATATATTTTATTTTTCATTATTCTCGACAATGTAGATACACTGAGTGCACTTTATTTTTATGTTTGCAGATGGAAGATGAATAAGATGAAAACAATCACGTCAAGGAACAAAACATTCGACCAAATAACCCAATTGATGCAAGTGGCTCAAGTACTAATAAGATTTCCAACAAAGAATGATGATCCATATTTAATTTTGATCTTAATGCAAGCTGTTGTAGCTTGTTGTATATTTTGAAAAAAATGTCTATGAAAATTAGACATTTTGTATAATAATGCATTGGTCATACTGTCTGAATTGAAAATAAATGGGTTACCAATAAGTGTAACAATTCCATGCATGTTGACATATTGATTATTGTTATCTCTATGTTGTCCTATTTTGTATGACAATGGCACTGTTACTGATGTATAATAAAATAAAAATTTTTCCTCAATTGCATTCTTCAATGTTATTGTGAAATGTTACATGTGAAACGATACATTGGAAATTAAAAATATGGCTGATTAAATATTACAATAGATGTTTGCATCTATTATCTGAAAAATTAATCCAAACTAACCTAATAACTAAAATTAAAATGAATAGTATTGTAAAAAAATATTTCAATTTCAAAAAAATAATGTAATTAAAAAAATATTTATATTTCACTACAATGTCAGTATTCGTTGTTCAAAGAATCATATGCGATGATTTTGATAATTAATGTCTCTCTAGTGCATCTTCCCAAACATTAATAAAACTTACAAACACAATTGTTAAAATTGATATATTTAGCCGCAATGTCAACAACCATTGTTGGAAGAATTGTTTGTGGTGTTTTTGGTAATCGATGGTGCACCGGTGTGTCTACTTGAATTAGTCGCATTGGTGAGTCTACACGACTTATATGCACTGGTGTGGCTATGTAACATAAACTCATAGTTAAATTTTAAAATAACGATTTCCACTTGCCAGATAGCATCAACAATGTGTTTTCATTTGTTTTTCACACCGGTGCATATCATTGGTTTATACGCATCGATGCATATAATTGGTTTATATGCACCAGTGCATACCATTGGCTTATACGCACCAGTGTGAGCATTTCAATTGACGATGATGAAAAAGCTGAAAAAATAAATTTTGTACGATGCATACGATGTGACATACCGCATCAGTGCATTTGTTACGTTAGAAAGCACTAGTGCGTATAATCGATATGAAAGCACTAATACAACATTGAAATTCTGTTATTTTCGGTACTCATTATGTTCAAATGCATTGGTGCATATAGTTTTCATTTTCCAACACCAATGTGTTGTGTTATTTAGCGCATTAGTGTGCCTATTTTGACATAAACACACTGACTAAAAAAACAACCGCTAAAACATCTGCTACCATTGGCGAATGTTGTAGTAGAGTTTTCTTTTTCATTTTTTTTCCAATCTTGTAACACTAAAATCCTTTGTTATGAACTCCACAATAGCTCCATTTCCTTGTAGTGTTGGCTCGAAGGCTCAGAGGTTCTTGGTGGAACATTATGAAAAGTTAGTAGAATCTGGTGCAGTATTCTACTCAATGGATAGTCATGGGTTTGGCTCTGACTCTAGCTACAACTATAAGTATGGAAAGATCAACGATCTGGATCTGATGTAGGTTTTCTTATTCCTGCTCACTTGTTCTTTCTCACTTGTTTTTTACTATTCATCATTCCCCCCTATCAGGAACAATGTGAGGAGAAAAGAAAGTCTCAATTGCAAGATGTGCCAATACTCTTGAATGAAATCTCTGGTGTGGTATATCTTCTTGGCTAGTTATGACCATTGCCAAGAAGAAATCCACTTGTACTATCATGTCCCAAAATTTTCATTGGGTCACAATGGCCTAATCGCATTTTCTATATTCATGAGAGTTTGTCAAATTGATGCTAAGGGTCAAATATTTGCCAAGGAGGAAAATTACTAGTTTCCTATGTTGGGGGTGAAAGATTTGGGATTTGGAATAAGGGGGACAATAAATGATGTTTGAATATTAGAATGGAATAAATATTTAATAAAGGAGCTAAATATATAAATACAAGGGAAAATCAAAGTTGCAATCGATCACAAAGACACATGGAGGATGTGGGACCCACACAAGCTAGATTTTCTATGCCACATGGCATCCTCCTCTTGTCATTTTGAATCCATAAGAATCCCAAGGGTCTTGGGATGGGTTGAAAGGTCAATATACTTGAAATGAATAAATTAAGGTCTAATTGTAATGGAAGAGTAACTCCCATGGAAGAGGAAGATACATTTTGGAGCTAGTGAGACACTTGGACTAGATTCCCTAGCTCTATGACAATAATGTTGAAGATGCTATGAAACTTATGAAAAAAATAAGATATGAATGCTGAAATATGACATAAATGACATGTCATGGATAAAACTATCTCCAAGAGGGTTCTCAAGGGAGTTAGGGGAGCTAAGATGCTTCCACATGTGATTTGGTGGAAGTGGGAGACTAGGAATTGTTGTGCAAGTGGCATACTTTAGAATCTCTTCCCAACTAGAGTTGGAATGCATCTATTGGAAGGAATTTGACCCATAGAGAGCTTGGAAACTTTATAAATTTCAAGAACAAAGAATTTAGGAATCTTTTGGTCATTTGAGAAATTTTCATTTGTGAAGAGAGAGAGCTAGTGGATGACTAGTTTCTTTCCTTAGCCAATTTCGAGGGTGAAAGATTCCCATCCAAGTTGGTGTGTGGAAAGGAAATTTAGGTATTTCATGGAGCTTTAATGGAGTCATAAGTTACAGGTACAATCTATAGGGTAGCTCATGGATGCTTCGATATTAGCTTGTTCTTTCATCTATTCCAAGTTTTCTCATCATATTCTTGCTTTATGGATTGAGCCGCACTTGGTGAGCGATTGATATCTTTGGGGAAGCTTATAATGACCCATTATTTTGTGTTCTGATGTAAATGATCTGTATTTGAATTTCATAATACTCTCAGGTCGAAATACCAAAATATTTCATCTAAAAATTTTAAACAATGAATAAATAGTGCCATTTCCCCACTACCTTGTTGTGAACCAATGTAATGTTGATAGATTCGAATGGATAAGTAAAATAATGATGGTTTATGGATGAATGGACTTTTATTGATGTATTATTTGAGTTTAGTTTTTAGTACATAAACATTTGGAGTTATTTTGTTGAGTTTCATAGCATTTGGAGAAGATTGCCTATCATTTCCCCCAAGGTTGAAGCTAGTCTTTTTGCATCTGATTTAAGAGAGTTATAGTAGCTAGGGCAGAACCAATTAAAAATTTAGGATGTTATTCTTGTAGATTTATAGTATCTGAAGGTATTTGGCTAGAATTTGAATCCATCATCTTTAAAACTAGATTTCTATAGCAAGGATTCTTCATCAACTCAGTAAAAGGTACTGGAATTTTAATCTCACATAACTCATTTTCAAAATTAAAATTCTGGAGATTTTTATTCACTTCTTCAATTTCAACAACCTTATCTGGATCACCCTAATTTTGTCTCTTGTGCTTGATTGGATGACTATTTAGGAGGAAGAGTTGTTTTCTTTTTTTGGAAGCCGAGAAACCTGTTTTAGACCAGACCTCAAATTTATAGAACTTTAAGGTTTAGATTGACCTACCTCAGCTGAAACTTTAGGACCCAAATAACTTTCTATTTTATAAATATTTTCATAAAAAAATTCAGAATTTAAATAATCATTTTCAGTCAGAAAACACTCAGATGATAGCTCTCCAAAATAATTCAAATTCTGATCTAAGTCTTCATCCTGCACATCTTCACCCTCTTCAACTTCATCTATAACATTGTTTTGGAGTGGAGGAGGAAATATCTGGTATTCATTCTCTCTCCTTTCCATTTGAATATCATCATTCCTTCATTCTCTAGGAATGAATCTAGGTGCAAACTGACACCTAAATTGATTAGGATTGTTAGAGTTTCTTTCCCCTTCTTGTGCAGACCTGTTTGAATTCTTTTCTAACTCCAACTTGTTTAGCTTTGCTGTTAAAATTTTGACCAACTTATCCATTTAATCTATTTTTCTATCTGATGTTTGGGAAGTAGAAGCTAGTGACATTACCTCCTTTTTACCTTTTCTGTCATATGTTTGATGATCTGGATTCACTTTAAGTCTATTTGAAGCTAAAATATTGGATTCTACCTCTAATGCAGCTTATTGCATGTTTAATAATGGGACTGATCTTCTTTCTCTTAAATTGAAGGAAAATTCATGGTCAAAGGAATTTGCATAGGCCAGATTAGCTAAAGTTTCAAAAGATTTGATTTCATTGGGGATCCTACCATACATCTTGTTAAAGTGCTTGGAAAAGTCTGCTATAGTTTCATCCTTTTTTCTTCTTAATGCTCCAAATTCTGGGATGTAATAGCTGTGATATTTTGTGTCTCCCCACTTCCTCATAAATACATCTTGTAGCTCCTCTATGAGAGTGATTGAATTAGGTGGAAGCTCTCTGAACCATTTCCCTACCTTCCCATCCAGACTCTGCACAAACATCCTCATTCAAACATCCTTTGCTTCGATATTTTGATTGTCTGCATAACTAAGGAATGCATCCCAACGCTCTTCAGCAGTTGTCTCATGTTGACCATTAAAACTAGGTAAGTAATTATGATAATATCCTCTAGGGAGGGAATTTAATGGTTGAGGAAGGACTAAGGGAGCATATCTAGCAGCCACCATTCTATCCATCATGCCTAGAGGTTGTTGAGCTGCAATTTTTGAGCTACTAGGGTTTGATGAAGGAAAAGGTTTATTTACTTTACTTGAAGTGGGTCGAAAAGGTATTTTACTGGCTTTAAACTGAAACAATGGAATTTTACGAGGAGTCTTAGTTTTTTCTTTTTTATATGACTGTGGATTAGTAAATATTTGAAAGTTGTCAACTGGTATAGAAAGGATTGACCAAAACAGGGCTTTGTTTTTTCTCTTCTGAATGTGAAAAAGACATTAAAAGTTGAATGGTGATGCATATGAGTTCATGTTGATTCCCTTTACATTTAACCTTATTCCATTCATAATTTTGAGTTGGATTGAGTGCATTTGGAAAGTCATTTTCATCATCTACCCCTAGGGGATTTAAACCACAAGCTGCTCGTAAAACTCCATACATTGACCAGATTGACAAAGTGAGTTGAAAAAGTCATTTCATGGTTTAAAGACACCTATAAACATGATTTTTATGTATTAACATATTTCATACACCTTCTGGTGCAATTTGATAACATTGGGAGCTATTGGAGCCATCTACCATTGGGGGTTGGAGCCTCAAAATTACTAATAAATTCCCTGAGTTCTCTTGGATACCTATTCAACCCCAAAACCACATATAATGATTAAAATATAATTTAATTAATGTCTTATAACATATTCAAGTCTCATGCCAACCATTAGTGGAGGTTGTATAGTGTTTGGAAGATATTTGTTCCAGGACCTAGGGGGATTTCCACCTCCCAGATTGACTAGTCTTGTCATGAAACTTCTTCCCTTGCAAATTGCAGACCATGGTTGGGTATATAAGTTGATTATATGTCTAATGGATGTTTTTATGTGTCCCCTCACCCCTCATGACCTTCCTAACAAATTTTGAAAGTAATTGGAGGAGTTTGGAATTAGTTGTATACATATACCTATATAAGAGTTGAAATTTGGTGAATTTGAGCACTTTGGGAAAATTATTCAAAACAGACATTATAGTGGTATTAGAGCATGCTATTTGCACCTTATGTGGTTTGATATTTAGGAGGACAAGAATTCAGGGACCACCATTAGATATTGAAACCAAAAGTGCTTTTGTTGAAGAGGAAACTGTGACTAGGGATGAAAAGGGAACCTCATATGATGGTGAGGAGCATATAAAAATCATGGAACCTATCTTTGAAGAATTGAGCAAGAATATTATGAAAGGATTCTAATTTTCATCTATCCAAATTTGGAGAAAATATATTGATCTTAAGAAAAGCAAGGAGAAAAATGCATCAGTTTGCTTGAAGGAGCAAAAGGAGGAGACCCATGAACCACCTAGTTCTGAAATAGGTGATGTATAAGAAGTAGTACATGAAGAGGATTTAAAGTCACTCCCAAGTGACTTTGAAAAATATGAAGAGACATCACATGAGTATGAAGAAGTTTCTATTGAAAATATTGAAGATCATTTTGAGACACATTCTACCTTGGAAATGAAGCAAAGAGGATGTACTGATGGATGCTTAAACTATGAAGGATTACCTACTGATGGGTGCTCACACATCTATGTTGGTGACATAGAGATAAATTTTGAAAGTTTTACTATGAGAAAAACTTCCATTAAACATGAAAATGAAGACCTTGTAGCAGTTGAAGAAGAAACAAAATCAGCTTCCCCATCACCAATTGAGCTTCATGAAGTTGGTCCAAGCAAGAAGGAAGAAGATGAGGAGGATCATTTGCAAGAGAATCATTTTATTGAAGGGTCCTTAAATATGAATGAAAATAAGATCCAATAGTCCCTTAGCATACTCCATGACACTCAAGACTTAGTTTCAAATTCTTGTTGGAGAGCTACTTCATTGGAGGAAACATCCTTCCTTAAAGACATGGAGACGATTCAAAGAGCAATGTGCCACATCAAAGGTAATTTCATGTCTTTGATTTTTGATAGAAACCATTTATTTGAGCTTAATAAATTGTTGCATGATGCTTACTTGAATAATAATGAGGATAATAATAAGCTCACAATTCAAAATGAGCAACTTCTTGAAAAGTTGCAAGATACTTGTTTTTCCTCCTATGCTTTAGATTGTCAAATGGCAGATTGTTTGGAGGATTCTCATGACATGGAGGATCATGAGAAATGTGGAAATTTGAATGTGATTGATGTGTTTGGAGACGAACTTGAAGAGATCCAAACACTTGATGTGGTGGAAGAGGAACTTGATTTGTCTCTTGATGAAGGTTATGCATTTTTTAAAGAAGAGCATGATTCCTCTACATTGGAACCAATATATGACAAAGGTTTCACACTTTTTAAGGAGATGCATGATACTACCCATATGGATCCTTCCCATGATTAAAATTTTGCACTTTTTGATCATTTGGGTGAGTTAGTTCATTCTCCTACATCCTACAATTCCATGTTTTGCAACATTAGTCTCAATGAAGTATGGGTGAAAGGGTTCTTTTTGATGGTGTCCCATGAGGAGTATCGAACTACTAGATTTAATTTTTATGATGACATGGTTGGATTACATTATTATTCATATTTTCAGCAGGATCCTTTGTTACTTTATGATGATGCACATTTACATGGATGCACCTATGATATGCATTTGAGTCACTTGAAGGCTAATGGTTTTTCTTGCTCAACACTTGGTTCAGTTGATGTTGGAGGAACTTCATCCAACACTGGGTGAATAGATTTATGATTGGAGAAGATTTTTTTTTCCAGCCACATACTTTGTTATATCTTTATGATTCTCTCATTCATGGATGTATGGGTGAGACTTCTTTGAGTCATTTGAAGTCTCCTTGTTTTTTTTGCTCATTATTTGGTTCAGAATTTAGTGGAGATTCTTCATTCACTTCTTGGATGAAAGAATACATGGCTGAATATTTTGATGCATATCATATCCTTTTGGAGCAAAATTATAGGACATGGGATCCTCAGCTATGTCATTGGAGCAGATTTGATTGGTCACTTGAAGCTTGTATGCACTTGGAAAATGGTGGTCTACTTACTTGGAGGTATAATCACTTTCATGTTTTTTTGATGAGGCATCTCCTTGATGTTCATTTTTATTATGTTGTTATGTAATTTGATGATATATATTATTTAATCATGATGTTTGGAAGAATTCATACAAGAAATGGGATCCCAAAATTCTCTTTCCTAATGGTATGGGTTGGAGAGCACTCTTAATTGTTGGAGTGAAATACAAGCAATGGGACCCTGGTATAGTTTTTAATCCCATTGATTTAAATTTTTTTGGGATACAAAAAGTATGGGGGATGGATTCCCCACTTAATAAAGTGATTTAATAATAGTAGTTCAGAAGCAAGCATGGTGGTTCCTCTCTAAAATATCCGTGGAATGTCAAAGACTCAAAGTTGGGCAACTCAGTGGCAACTTCAAAGAATCATACAGAAAGAAGGTTCTTCAACACCCATGTTTGTAATTGCTTGAGGACAAGTAATATTGGGAAGGGAGGATTTTTCATGTCCCAAAATTTGCATTGGGACAAAATGGCCTAATCACATTTTCTATATTCATGGAAGTTTGTCAAATTGATGCTAAGGGCCAAATATTTGCTAAGGAGGAAAATTACTAGTTTCCTAGGTTGGGAGTGGAAGCTTTGGGATTTGGAATAAGGGGGAAAATAAATGAATTTTTAACATTAGAATGGAATAAATATTTAATAAATGAACTAAATAAATAAATACTATGGAAAATCAAAGTGGAAATTGGTCATGAAGATACATGGAGGATGTGGGACCCACACAAGCTAGATTTTTTATGCCACATGGCATCCCCCTCTTGTCATTTCGAATCCATAAGAATACTGAGGGTATTGTGATGAGTTGGAAGGTCAATATACTTTTAATGAATTAATTAATGTCAAATTGGAATGGAATAGTAACTCCCATGGAAGAGGAAGAGGCATTTTGGAGCTAGTGAGACACTTGGACTGGATTCCCTAGCTCTATGACAACAATGATGAAGATGCTATGACACCTATGAGAAAAATCATATATGAAGGCTGTAATATGACATATATGAAATTTCAGGGCTAAAAATATCTCCAAGGGTGTGCTAAAGGTAGTTAGGACAGCTAAGATGCTTCCACATGTGATTTGGTGGAAGTGGGAGACTAGGAATTGTTGTGCAAGTGGCACTCTTTGGAATCTGTTCCCATCTAGCGTTGGAATGCATATATTGGAAGGAATTAGACCCATATATAGATTTGAAACTTTATAAATTTCAAGAAAAAATAATGAATGCATCATTTTATCATTTGATAAATTTTCATTTGTGAAGGGAGAGAGCTAGTGGATGACTAGTTTCTTGCCTTAGCCAATTTCGGGGGTGAAAGATTGCCATCCAAGTTGGTGTGTGGAAAGGCCATTAAGGTATTAAATGGATTCATAATTTACGTCTGAAATATACAGGGAATCTTCTGGACACTTCAATTCATCTTGTTCTTTCATATATTCCAAGTTTTCTCATCATATTCTTGCTCTATGGATTGAGGCGCACTTGGTGAGCTATTTATCTCTTTGGGGAACCTTATAATGACCCATTATTTTATGTTCTGATGTAAATAATATTTATTTAAATTTCAGAATACTCTCAGGTCGAAATAGGAAAATAATTCATGTAAAAAGGTTAAAAATGAAGAAACAGTGTCATTTCCCCACTACCTTGTTGTGAACCAATGTAATGTTGATAGATTTGAATAGATAAGTAAAATAATGATGGTTTATGGATGAATGGTTTGTTATTGATGTATTATATAATTTTAAGGTTCAGTAAATAAGAATTTGGATTCATTTTTTCGAGTTTCATAGCATTTGGAGAATATTTCCTATCATTTCCCCCAAGGTTGAAACTAGTCTTTTTGCATCAGATTTAAGGGAGATATATCAGACTTTAAAAGTCAAACGGTGATGCATATTGGTTCATATATATTCCCTTTATATGTTCCCTGATTCCATTCATAATTTAAAGTTTGATTGAGTGTTGGAAATTCATTTTCATCATCTACCCCTAGGGGATTTGAACCATAAGTTGCTCGTAAAACTCCATACATTGACTAGATTGTCAAAGTGATTTGAAGAAGTAATTTGATGGTTTAAAGACACATATAAACACAATTTTTATGTATTAACATATTTCATACACCTTCTGGTACAATTTGAGAGCATTGGTATCTATTGGAGCCATCTAGAATTGGGGGTTGGAGCCTCAAAATTACTAGTAAATTCCCTGAGCTCTATTGGATACTTATTCGAACCCAAAACCACATATAATTATGAAAATATACTTTAATTAATGTATTATAACAGATCCAAGTCTCATACTAACCATTAGTGGAGTTTGTATAGTGTTTGGAAGAGATTTGTTCCAGGACCCAGGGGGGTTTCCACCTCCCAAATTGACTAGTCTTGTCCCGAAACTACTTAACTTGAAAATTGAATACCATGGTTGTATATATCAGTTGATTATATGTATTATGGATATTTTAATGTGTCCCCTCACCCCTCACGACATTCCCCACCAAGTTTGAAAGTAATTGGAGGAGTTTGGAATCAGTTGTATCCATATACCTAGAGTTGAAATTTGGTGAATTTGAGCACTTTGGAAAAATGATTCAAAAGGAACATTACATGTACTGAATATTATTTCTTACAGGTGTTAGTGCATATTAATTCACTATGGATCACGAGTTAGCAATATTCCTTAAGTTTCGAGATCAAAGGGTTTTGTCAGTCATAGAGTCCATGGTCACATAGAGTCATAAATTCAAGTTATGTGTCTAGTTAGGGTCTTGGTGTGTTTATATTTAAATTTTGGTCTTAAAATTCATTTAAGTGTTCTGTTATAGTATTTTATCCCATGTTAATCATATTTTTATGTTAATGTTTTTGTTAGTTGAATTTCTCGGCCCTAGGGGTTACTAACTAAAGTCCATGATCCAAAGGGTAATTGAAAGTCAGTAGCCTTGGTCATATATTAAATACTATCCCATGAGTCCTTATCATTAATCAAGAGTTCGAAGTCTGATTTTAAATCACCCCATGAAATCATGTATTTTTTTAATATGGTTTAAAAGTCATAATGAGTCATCATGGCCAGGTGTAATACATGCTGCGAAAAGTTAAAAGAATTCACAACAAAGGTAAAAATGATGTCATAATTGCTTAAAATTGTCTATAATATCATAGTTACCTGTTAAAAATATCGTTTTGATTTGTCTAGTCAATTTTGTGGTGTAATCATTATTAATGGCTAAGAAAAAAATGTTGCTATAAATTCCCCCCAAAATTTACAACTACTGGTCTTGTCATTCAAATCGATTTTTTAAACTTATATAATTGGTATTAGTCATGATTGCATGTTGGAGTCTTTTTTTTCCCTTAAAAAATACTTGCATCCCATGCAATTCTTGCCAACATTTCATCTAATCATAAATTGAAGGCTCGCTACAAAATTGGTTCGCTACGAAACAGGGTCGCTACGAAATTTCTATATGCTATGAATTGCCTCTTTGCTTCAAATTACCAAGTCGTTATGATCTCCTTTTCTACAGTGAATATCCTCCATTCCTATTCCAAATCTCTTCATTTTATTATCTCCCAGGATGCTATGAATTTCCTTATTTTTCATAGCTTATTCCTAGTTGTTACGAATCAAAAACAGTTTCTATGCATAAAAAATAGTTTCTATGAATTTGATTGTGCTATGAATAAAAAATAGTTGCTATAAATTTGACTATTGCTATGAATAAAAAACAATTGATATGAATAAAAAACATTTGCTATGAATGAATTTGACTATTGCTATGAATAAAAAATAGTTGCAAATCAAAATCAGATGCTATGAATAAAAAAATAGTCAATGCATTCTAACTTGCTTCACTGATGAGGGTGGTGGTAGGTCAACGATGATCGCAATTTTAGCAAGATCGATCAAGATTCCATTGTGACAAACCACATTTCCCAACATAATTTCAAACTAGGCACACAAATACATTTATTCATACAGTCCATTCATGGAAGTAGAACTCAAGAAACTTGTGAATAAAATCCTTGAAAGAAGCCACTACTATCCTAGAAAATATAAAAACAGAGTTCTTGAGTCAAAAGGGCATTACTGTATACTGGAAACACCCCCACTCTATCACAAAAGTGGTCTTGTGTCGATCTCTCTTCGCAATTCTGATATGATGGTATCCAGAGAGCCCATTAGTAAATAAATATACTTCTTGACCCCCAACACTCTCCAATGCCTCATCTGTAAATGGAGTCGAAAATGGGTCGTGCAAATAGGCATCATTTAGCTTTCTTAGGTCGACGCAAATATGTACTTCACCGATAATATTCTTATCTTGTACTACCATTAGGATGATCCACTCGTATTCTTGGACTGGTTCTATAATACCTACATCCATCATTCAATCTAACTTGTCTTTAACTTTTTCTTTGTATCGTGGTTTGAGTTGATATGATCATTGCTTAATAGGATTTGTGTTGGGATTTAATGGAATATTCATTGTATATACATTAATCTCTGACATTGTGGCCATTCTAAGATATATTGTTTATGTGAGACCCACCATATGGGTTTTGCAGTGTTACTTGTAGGTACCTTATACGTAGCTTGAGGAGAAGTTGATTATTTAGAAGAAATATTGATGGATTCTTCAGCTCTTGTACCTTGCATCCTTACACCCTTCAACTATGTTGATTGGATGGAATATATGAAGGTCTCCTTGTGTAATCTTGGCCCGTTTAGGATGAAAATGGATAGAGAGACAGAGCCCCATCACCCTAATGGGAAAAATAAGTTCTTGAATTGGTTGAATGAAGCGTTTGGCTTCCTATGCACTCACATCTCCCAATATCTTCTCTTGCATCTTGAGGAATTGAAGACTCAAAAGGATTATTGGGAAAATATTGAAACCTTGTTTGGAAAACAATATGAGCTTCAAGGGCACGTATTGGAGAATTAGCTCATTTCATTGCATCCCAACAGTTTCAAAAATATTGTTAGATTTTCAACATTAAGCTAGCATTATGTTAGGATCTTTACTGAGAGAACAATAAGTACAACAATCAAACACAAGCACATCACAAGAGACAAGAGACACAAAGAGTTTTCCTTGGGGAAACCATAAAGGAGAAAACCCCGCAAATTCCTCAGAGATAGAATCAGCACCAAAATAGTAAAATCCCCAAAGCAGTAGTCTTCTTCTTGTCCCAGTGTATTTCCTTCCTCACTAATGCGCCACACTTGAGTGAGTGAATGATGTGTGTCATAAATAGAGAGAATCACTCTCTATTTATATTCTTTTGTTCACTTGAAGTGCACTCAATCATGTCATCCTAACTTAACAATTACTTACTAGAGTTGACATCTCTAGGAGTGTCTAATAACCCTAGTGCCTCGAAACTATGGGGACTTTAACAATGGCTTGACACGACTTATTTACACTATTGATCCTCTCGATCAGAACATCGGGGTATGAAAATATGACTCAAATACATAATAGATACATCCCGGAATAAACATCGGGTTACAATACATAATATACATAGATGAATACATTCCAAAGTTACAAATACATCAACACTCCCTCTTAACTAGGAAGGTATTCTTTCAACACAATTTTCAGCACTGGTCTTCTTCTCTATATCAGCTGGATCATCTCGTCTTCAAGTCATCTTCATCATCGGATTTGGATCATCTCTTGATCTAGATCATCATGGGACATCATCACTAGATCTGGATCATATCTCGATCTAGATCATCACTGGATATCATCACTGGATCTGGATCATCACTGGATCTGGATCATCACTTGATCTGGATCATCACTGGTGCTATCTCATGATTCTTCTCGTCACAGGAAGTTCTACAGAGCCAACACCGTTTCATGTTGGTTGTAGGCCTAGCCATCATTTAGGTCTTCGCCCAACACTTACATCTGACCTACTCGTAAGAAAGGAATGCCCAGTTCTTACATCTGACCTACTCGTTAGAAAGGCACGCCCAGCATTCACATCTGATCATATAGGAACCAATCCTATAATCACATTAGAAAGGCCCAACAATCACATTCACCAGCATGATAGGACATCAAATCACTAACATCTATGAAAAGGCTCAACACTTACATCTGACCTACTCGTCAGAATGGCACATCCATCTAGGTGGGAACACATCCTACCACAGTGATGGAAGACTCCCATCCAGGCTGGAACACATCCTACTCATAGTGATGGAAGATTTTCCCACTTTCATCTAGGCTGGAACACATCCTGCTCACAATGATGAAAGAATCCCATCCAGGCTGGAACACATCCTACTCACAGTGATGAGAGATTTCAGCACTTACATCTGAGCACGTGTGAACACATCCCTCAATCGCTCCAGAAAGGCTATGCACTTACATCCATCCAGGCAGGAACACATCCTGCTCACAGTGATGGAAGGGCTTGCACTCACATCTGATCCTACGAGAACAAATCCCAGCAGTCATATCAGAATGGCCCCCAGTCCTCGATTGAGCTACCTGGTAACTGACCAGGTGTCTCCATTCTCCTAGATAATGGGAGTTGCCATTACATACGACCTACTCGTTAGAATGGCTAACACTCACATTTGACATGGAAGGAACTTAATCCTTTAGCCATGATAGAATGGTTCATCCCTTACATATAATCAAGTGGGAACACATCCCTCTATCACATCAGAATGGCTACTCTGTCCTACACTAAGTGATCCTGGTAACTGACCAGGTGCCTCCATTCCTAGAATGGCAATTTCCCTTACATCTATCCTACTTGACAGAATGGCCAACTCTCATATTTGACATGGAAGGGAGAAACCCTATCACCATGACAGAATGGCTCATCCCTTACATCTGACCATGGAAGGAACCAATCCTCTCACCATGTCAGAATGGCTATGGGTCTCATCACTTTCTCTTAGAGGGAACCTTGATCTGGAGAACACCAAGTCTCTCCCTGAAGTACTCAAACTTAAGCCTAGCCAATGGCTTCATTAATACATCAGCTATATGTTCCTCTGTCGCAACATACCGGAGCTTCACTGCTCCTCTCTGCACCATATCCCTGATATAGTGATACTTGATCTTGATATGCTTCAACTTGTCATGGAACACTGGATTCTTTGACAACTTCACGCAACTCTGGTTGCCACAATGTATACAAGTAGCATCCAACTGGAGATAAAATATATTAGACAGTAGCTTTTGTAGCCATATTTCCTCACAACTAGTTGAAAAAGCTGCGACATACTTTGCTTCAGCTGTACTCAGTGCCACACAGGATTGCTTCCTACTAAACCAAGAGATCACACTTGATCCCATACTGAAGCAACATCCTAAAGTACTCTTCCTGTCGATGGCACTGTTTACCCAATATGAATCAACATAACCTTCCAGGTTAATCTTTTGATTCGCATAGTACTTGAGCCCATAATCAACTGTACCCTTCAGGTACCTCAGAATATGCTTTGCAGCAGTCAAGTGAACACTTCTCGGATCTGTCAAGTAATGGCTCAAGGTGTTCACAGCAAAGCAAATGTCTGGTCTCGTGTTCGTTAGGTACATCAATGACCCAATCATCTGACGATACATCGTAGCATCAACCGACTCTGATGAAGCATCACTCAATAGCTTCAGGTTCGATGCCATAGGTGTGGCCATATCCTTGCAGTCCATCATCCCAAACCTCTTTAGGATCTCTATTGCATACTTCCCTTTTCCAAGGAATATTCCATCTGTACTCTGCTACACCTCCATACCTAGAAAGTAATGCATCATCCCCAAGTCCTTCATTTCAAACTCAGCAGCAAGCTTTCTCTTCGTATCAGCAATCAACCCATCTGTACCTGTCACAAATAGATCATCTACATACAGTAGGAGCATCATTGGGTTGCCATCTTCAACCTTATAGTAGAGGTTGGAGTCTGCTTTACTTTTGGTAAAGCCCAAACTGGATAGAAAGCTGTCAATTCTGCCGTACCAGGTCCTGGGTGCCTATTTCAAACCATACAGGGCTTTCTTCAATGTGCATACATGAGACTCTCTGTCAAGTGTCTCAAAACCAAGTGGTTGTTCTACATACACTTCCTCTTCTACCACACCATTCAGGAAAGCAGTCTTGACATCCATCTGGTGTATCTTCCATTTCATCACTGCAGCCAGAGCAAGTACTGATCTAATGGAAGTGTATCTGGCTATAGGTGCAAAGGTTTCTTCATAGTCTATTCCTTCTTTCTGAGAGAAACCCCAAGCTACAAATCTTGCCTTATATTTTTCAATGCTACCATCTGCAGCATGCTTGATCTTGTAGATCCATTTGGAAGATACAACTGACTTCCCTTCTGGTCTTGGGAAAACATCCCAAACATCATTCTTCATGATCGATTGATATTCTTCGATCATAGCATCCTTCCATTCTTTCTATTTTACTGCTTCTTCATAATTGGAAGGTTCTTTATTAATGAAATCACATAGTAAAGCTACATACCCGAAATTGGATCTAGTCCTCTTTCTTTCTCTGTGATTCTCTTCTGGAGCCCCATATCTTTCCACACCTTGGATAAGTTCATGTACCCAAGCAGGTTTCCTCTTATGAGGATTCTTCTCCAGAGGTGGATCTACAGGTCTTTGTGGTTCCTCAAACTCTTGATCTTCTTCTTGAGCTTCTTCGTCCATGATTATATCATGAATTTTGGGTACTTCTACTTTTGCTTCTTCAGGTTCTTCAGCAGGTCTCTTTCTGGATTTGTTGTAAGCTGTGCCTTCATCAAATGTCACATCCCTAGTGATGTCAATATTCTTGTATTGTAGGAAATATATTCTGTAAGCCTTTGAGCTTTCAGATTATCCCACAAATATGCCCTTCTTTCCTGAAGGATCTAATTTTGTTCTCTTCTCTTTTGGAATGTGTATGTACACGAGACAGCTGAATATTCTGAGATGGATGACTTCTGGTTTCTTGCCGGAGAAGACTTCTTTAGGAGTCTTTTTCTTGAGTACTCTATGTGGAGTATGGTTCTGTACATACACCGCTGTTCTGGCAGCTTTAGCCCAAAGATGCATAGGAAGGTCTTGATCATGAAGCATTTCTCTTCCAGCTTCCATGATGGTCCTGTTCTTCCGTTCCGCAATCCCATTCTGTTGTGGATTATAAGGAGTAGACAACTCCCTCTTAATCCCTGATTCTTTACATAGCTCTTTGAATTCATTCGAAGTGAATTATCCGCCATTATCTGATCGAAGAGTCTTGATATTCTTTTCAATATGGTTCTCGATCAAGGATTTGAATTCTTTGAACTTACTGAATACTTCATCTTTGTTCTTCATAAAGTAAATCCATATCTTTCTAGAAAAATCATCAATAAAAGAAACATAGTATGCATACCTGCTTAGTGAGTTTGATGACATAGGACCACATACATCTGAGTAAATGATTTCTAGTATGCCTTTGGCTTTGCTTTCACTACTGGGAAATGTCTTCTTTGTATTGTTCCCTTTCACACATCCTTTGCAAACTCCATCATGTTTTGCTCGAAATTCTAGAAGACCTTCAACAGCTTTGCTTGCAATACGTAGTGCTCTGTAATGCACATGTGCAAGCCTTCTATGCCAAAGCTCATTTGGCTCTACTGTGTCATGGATCAAGGCTTGTTCTAGATGACCCTTTAATTTGTACAAGCCTCCTTCTTGTTCTCCAATCACTACCGCATCATCGATAGTCTTTCCTTTTGGCCACGTAATGACTTGACCATCTATGAATGCAACCCGCATTCCTTTTGCATCCAATGCTGAAATGGAGAGAAGATTCTTCTTGAGTCCTAGAACAAACAATACTTCTTTCTTTGTTAGAGACTTACCAGAGTCTAGCTTATATGAAGATTCCCCACTACCTTTTATTGGATATTGGTAGTCATCTCCTAGTTTCACCTTGTGAGGTGATTCATGTTTTGACAGCCTTACAAAGGATTCCTTAAATCCCGTCATGTGTTTGGAAGCCCCACTGTCTATAATCCAATCATCACTTCCATGAGTAATGTTACCTGTGAGAGCTGATATCAGAACATATTCATCCTCACTTGAAGAATCTTCACTTTCATATCTGGATCTCTTTCTGGATGGTTCATCATCCTCTGAAGCATGAGCATGATGTCTTCTTTTGTTGCTCTTCTTCTTATGAGAGTGGTTCTTGCTCTTAGGACAATCTTTAGCAAAATTTCCTTTTTCATCACATGTATAACATCTAAATCTAGATAGATCCCATTTAGAATGAGAGATCTTACCTTTGGAGTAATGAAGTTTTCTTCTTTCCTTCTTGGAGTGAACTGTGAGGGCTTGATCTTCACTACCCATCTTTTCTTCTCGATCTGCTATCCGAGCTTCTTCTTGAGAGCATTCTTCCCATAGTCTACTGAATTTGACTAACTTATTTCTAGCACAGATTCCTTGGATGAAAGCATCCCATGACCTAGGAAGGCCATTCAAAGTAGTCATTACAATCTCTGCATTTTCCACTTCTTCATCAATAGCTTCTAATTGTTCCTTGATATGAGAAACCCTTGTGAAGTAAGACTATATAGTTTCTACATTCTGAATCTTCACATTCTTTAGTTGGTTCCTCAGGGTCATCTTCCGATTGATGTTCTTTCCTTCAAACAATTTGGTTAGGGCATCAAACCTAGCTTTAGGTGTCTTGACAGAGGCCACCTGTGCAATAAGGTGATCCTTGATAGAATCAGCAATGATCCTCTTTTCCATAACCATCTTCTTCTTATGTAAGGCCTTTTCCTCATCTCCCTCTGGAACTGGAACCTCCTCATGAATGTAGGAGTCTAATTCATTCTCTTCGAGGACCAAGGAGATCCTATACTTCCAGGCTCAGAAGTTATCAACTCCCTCAAGCTTTTCATCAAGCTTGGTATGATGAGACATCTTAAATGAGAATCACAAATGGAAATACGAAGATTTTAGATCTTACCAGGTTCAAGATGTTGGATCTGAAACTTGAGCTGAAATCCTGTAGAGCTGGTGCAAGAGAAATTTAGGGTTTTGCTTTTCCAGAGTTCTGTCCACCCAAATGCCTTGAAATTTGTCCCTAAATTTAATTTTGGGGAGGAGATCAATCCAGGCCCGGGCTCACTGAAAAATTCCTCTTCTGTAAAAATCCCTAATTTCTGACCACAGTGACAGGTCTAAAACTGAAAAACCTCAGAATTGGATTCTGTTTCGATAGAAAGATGCGCCCTAAGGAGGAGAGTTGTTCCACCTTACTTTTTATGAAAATATGTGGAGGAAGGTCCACAAACTAGGAAGCCCTAGTTCCCGCAGCTGCATAGTGTCTTCTTCTCCGGTTAGCTCTGATACCATGTTAGATTTTCAACATTAAGCTAGCATTATGTTAGGATATTTACTGAGAGAATAAGAAGTACAACAATCAAACACAAGCACATCAAAAGAGACAAGAGACACAAAGAGTTTTCCTCAGGGAAACTATAAAGGAGAAAACCCCGCAACTTCCTCAGAGATAGAATCAACACCAAAATAGTAAAAGCCCCAAAGCAGTAGTCTTCTTCTTGTCCTAGTGTATTTCCTTCCTCACTAATGCACCACACTTGAGTGAGTGAATGATGTGTTTCATAAATAGAGAGACTCACTCTCTATTTATATTCTTTTGTTCACTTGAAGTGCACTCAATCATGTTAGCCTAACTTAACAATTACTTACTAGAGCCGACATCTCTAGGAGTGTCTAATAACCCTAGAGCCCCGAAACTATGGGGACTTTAACAATGACTTGACATGACTTATTTAAATTATTGATCCTCCTGATCGGAATATCGGGGTATGAAAATATGACTGAAATACATAATATATACATCCCGGAATAAACATCGGGTTACAATACATAATATACATAAATGAATACATTCCGAAGTTACAAATACATCAACAAATATCCAACAGTTTTTAACAAAATTCAAGTCACTAGCACTACAATGTAAGCAATGTGGAATAGAGAGGAAAGATGAGCAACTGGTTCTATCAGTACTAAGCAAGATTGGCTCAAAATACCTTGTGTTTGTCTCTAGCTTCCATTCCAGAAGAGCTTCCATCCCCAATTGGAAGATTCCTTCTCTATATGGGTTTGTTGAGTCTTTAACACAGGAGCATGATAAGTTGGTTCAAATGGGAGTGCTTCAAATTCCAAGAATCAATCTCTTCTTATGTTGGACTCAACCAATGTGTAATCTAAAGGGAAGCACAAGGGGAAGGAGCTCAAATCCTTTGATTCGAAGCCAAAAGAGAATCAAAAGTCTTTTGAAGGAGCCTTAGGCTCCAAGAAAAAGAAAAAAATTGAAAAGACTATGTCCCTACTATATGAGGGGATTTCATCCTGAAAGCTAGTGTATGAATAAGAAAATTGACCAACTATCAACCCTCCTTGAATAGAATAATATTTCCCTTCCACAAGGAGCAAAGAATTCTGAAGATGGACCACCAAAAGAAGATCATGAGAGATACCATGCATTGAAGGCAAACCTTACTCAGTCGAAAGCTTACTTGATTGATTCTAGACCATCCAACCACATGGTTTCCTCCAAGGAATCCTTCTCCACTCTCTCTCTATCAGGAGGACCTAGCATTCACATGGGAGATGACTCCCAAATCCCCAGCTGTCGAGAGAGGTTCACTTGAAATCTAGTATGGTGAGTTCAATAATGTTCTCTATGTGACCTCTCTTGCATCAAATTTGTTGTATGTTTATCAGATGACCCATGCAGTAACTCCCAAGAGAGTTACATTCGACTCTGACTTAGTTTAAATCACAGAAAAATCTACTGGAAATATCATAGTGAAAGGGATTGCTAATCATGCCACAAAGCCTTATGAGTTCTCTCATTTTTTTAATGTTTCACATCCTACAACTCTATTGAATCATGCTAACAACACCAACAAGATATGGCATGAGACATTTGGGAATCTCAATTTCAAATATCTCCAACAACTCCAAAATGACAAAATGGTTGAAGGCTTACCTTTCATCCAAACGTCCGATGGAGTATGTACTAGTTTCTTGGTAGGTAAGCATCCAAAGAAGATGTATGAAGTTGGGAAAGAAACTAGGGCTGCCTCTATACTTGATTTGATACAAAATGATGTGTCAGGACCAATTCCTACAACATAAATTAATGGTTCTAGGTATTTCCTTACTTTTATTGATGTTTGTTTTAGGTTCTATTGGGGATATTTCATGAAACAAAAAACATAAGTATTTAGAACTTTTAAAGTTTTTAAAGCTTTGATTGAGAATAGTTTCAGGAAAAACATAGAGTCCATAAGATTAGATAATGGAGGTGAATACATTAAAATATATTTTCAGCATTATTGTGAATTAGAGGGGATTTGGTTGGAACACTCAGTTCCATACACACCACAACAGATTGGTGTGGTTGAGAGGAAAAATAAATCATTGAAAGAGATGGAAAACTTTCTTCTCCAATCCAAGAATCTTCCTCATTCTCTTTCGGCAGAAGTTGTAAATTTTTCTTCATACATACAGAATAGAGTGCCTCAGAAATCAATGGTTGGTGCCACTCCATTTGAAGAACTGCATGGGCATAAGCCTAATGTCTCTCACTTGAAAATTTTTGGTTCCAAAGCTTGGGCCAAAATACCCATGGATAGGGAAATTCCTTCCAAGCCCAGAGTAGCGAATGCATACTACTAGGATACGCTAAAGATGCAAAAGAATATAAGTTGATGGAACTTGCAACTAGGAAATGATTCATTGAGCATAGTGTTCAGTTTGAAGAATATCAGTTGTTTGATATACCACCATCCAAATCAAAATAAGGTATAACCACTCTTCCACTACCTTTTGATGATGATATTTTGTCACATGTTTCATATTCAGATGAGGAGGATCAAGATCAACATGATCTTGGTATTGAGGCTGAGCCTCATGAGATTCTAGATCCAGATCCATCTCCTATCCCAAATCAGTGGCCTAATCCTAAATGGGCCCAAAATATCATTGCTATAGGTGGCGATGGTGCTAGGAATATAGAAGACATAAGGATAACAAGGTCCTAGTATCTGAATGAGCATGTTGCACTCTCTCACATAGATTCACTCTCTACATTGTGGAGCAATAAGTTTCCAATAAAGTGCTACCTAATGATAGTGAATGATCAACCATTTGGCCCGTGGAATAAGAAAATTGATCATTCCTTTCCTCCTCCAGAAAGAAGAAACACATACAACATCCATCAGATCAAAGGATCATTGAGAGGTTGACATGCATAGCTTTAGGATGTTGCTGCATAGTGTTGCAAATTGCAACAGAGTTTTTGCAAGTTATTTCCCAAAGAGTAATATTTTTCTCCTAAGAATAGCTAGTACTTCTTGTTCCTGCTTATTTCGAAGGTGGGGTTTTCCCATGAGCTTTTCCCAATTTTCCTCAGTTTATTAAGCAACTTTTAATTCTTTTAGATTGTAATGGGTGACTTTTGGCCTTGTTGCCAGGGCCCACGGTTGTCCAAGTTAGTATTAAGGGGGGGGGGGGGGGGTGTTAGGATTTATAATCCTCCCTTATCCAGATATAGTCTATTCGATCATTTGCCTACATTAGAAGTAATTGACTAGAGTTTGGTGCCACCATCATTTTGGTTCCACTGGTGCCATTGGTTCCACTAGTGTGCCATTTGGTGCCACCGGTGCCAGTCCCTACATTTTAGGAGACACTCCGAGTGCCACCAGCAACCTCCATCAGTTGGTTGTGGTAGGTAGGTAGTTATGATAGGTTAATCTCCAACTACATTTAGTTAGATGTCCTTCAATTTAGTTAGCTCCATCCTTGCATGGTTGCATGGGAGTAGGCACCATTTCTCACCTACCTATCACTTTAACTGGTTTAGCTTAATGATAGACTGAATTATACATGTGGAGTTAGACTAGTGATCTCCTATAGTGATTTAGACACTTCTAATTAGCCAGACAGTTAGGATTGAGTTAGTAGATTCGAATCTTATCCACATGATTCAAATCCTCCTTATTGTAACACTGTTGTATATTGTTGGAATTAATGAAGATTAATGTTGTAATTTACTGATCAATTCTTATCAGTTTTATCTGAAATTTGTCTTGTCCAATGAACATTTTTCTTACTATTCCACTTCAAAATTCTATCTTTCAATTGCATTCATTGTCTATAGATCAATGGTTCAATAATTCAAACAGATTCAATCTATTAGAGGTGCAACACATATAGATATGGGTTTATTCATAAACTGATGTTGTGCGACTTATTCAAATTAACTCATTTACAACAAGCATACATTCAACATAATCAATAGAAAATACAACCAGAAACAAGATATAACATGGAAACCCATCCAGGAAAAGCCACAAAGGCATTCTTTATATGGAATGATAAATAGGTTAGCACCTTTTGTCTGCGCACTCAATTTGCAGACTCTTCTTTAGGTATTCTTTACAATTTGCACAAACTTCTCTCCTCTCATGCTCTCTAGTTTTGGTCTATGTATTTATTCTCTTCTTCTCTCATTTGTCGATCCACACACAACCTCAATTAATCCTCTAACTAAGTAGTTCTCTTCTCTCTTATGCTTGACTCTAACCTTACTATCCTTAATCATGAACCCTCACCTATCATGACCCACCCACACATAGCTCGTGTTATTTAGTTTATAAGCCTTACTACTTTTACACTTCTTGATCCACTCGTCAATCGACTTACAACTATCGGTTAAGAGGTTGTCTTTATATTTCCGTACATTTAGTTACATATCAAAATAGGCACTATTGGCCCAAAAATACAATCAAGCTTTATTACCAAAATCAATATTTTAGTTCTAAATAGCTCTTTCCAAAAATAGTCAAACTTATGTTTTTTGACTGCTTTGTTCCTCTTCTATTGTGGTTTTTCCCGTCACAACTCTTCTTACGTCGCAACTCTTCTGTTGCGCGACCGAAATATTCATATTCCTCTTCAGGAAGAATTTTGTCTATCCTTTCATAGGGACAACAAGCCCCCAATACTCACATGTGGCTCATCTTGAGCCACATCATTCTGAAACATTTGTCAATGTGACCGTGCGTTGGAAATCTTGAAATATTTTCACCACTTGTTCAGTTTCCTGTCATGCTTCTGCCTCCTTCAATTTCTCCACAAGTTTGGAATGAATGTCTTCTGAAGTTTTCCGTCTTGTTGAGCCCAATGATTGATATAATTTTTCATGTACATGTTGAATGATACCTATAACTTTCTCTGCCTCTGCTTGCAACTCTGTGACCTTGTTCACTCTTTTCTATTTTTTCATCCTCATCTTTGTAACATGTTGTTGTATGTTCTTCATGTCAGCATCCTTAGGCATTTTCTCTAATCTGGGAAACTTATTTAATTCATCCTTTAACTGAGTAACCTTTGCCTCTGTAGTATAGAAATGTTCTATTATCTGCTCTAACTCCTCATCATCGATCAAAACTTCCCATGACTAAGAAATTTGCTCGAACGCTTTGGCACAAAGTGCCTCTACCTCTTCTATTCTCGTCATAGCCTTAACTTCTACTTTTATTCATTCTTCTAGTACCTCTAAAGGTGTATTGGGATTTACCTATAAATCAAACTCTGCGGCCTTCTTGCCGAGGTTCTCTACAACTTCTCCAAGTAGAAGGACTTTGGCTTTGTAAAACATCTCAGGTTTTGTGCGTTCATCAATAAATTTGTTGCTTACAAGGGTAATAGCCATGTCAAGTCGGTGCTTGTCCTCCTCCTAAGACTTAGATTCCTTCTTTGTCTCTTGGACTATTTTATTTAGTTTAGTTGCATACATGTTCGCCGTTTTGTCCTAATTTATCAGCACCCTCTCTTTGATATTCATTTCTGCAATTGCAACATTTTGGATCACATGCACTTCCATCATCATTAGCACCCAAAAATCCATACTTACATGGCCCAAATCCTTGATGATGGTATTCAGATTTGGTGTTCCTCGGTCAATTGCTTAACCCACTACTGGAACCTTTATTGGTGGATTTGGCGGCGGTGCATCACTAGGTCGCTCGCTAGACGATCCAGCTAAGTCATCGACTCAGACACTTGTGGAATGTAGTTGATGGCCACTCTGACTTCTATTACTGAATTGTAGAGTGTCTACAATAAATCAATGATGCTACTTGTAAACTCTGTCTGAAGCTCATCTATATTTTTGTAGCTCGCATTGGTGACTTCTTCCATTATGTATGTTAATAATGTATAATAATCATTAGTAAGGCCAATAATTCCGAATGATTTGTCGCTCTATCTCTTCTTGTGACCTTGCGCAACTTTCTCTGACTACTTTCTCTTATCCCCCACTTTTGGGTCCATCGGGGTCATACTGGTCTCAGTCAGAGTATTGATGGGAGGAGTCTATAGATTTTCTGCTGGTGGTGGATCCTCTCTCAGTCATCCATTCTTATTTGTGGATGTATCATCCTATCGCGGCTCTAGTTCTACCGATAGTTGATCATTTGCGACAAGAACTCTCCATTCTTCCAGCCAAAATTGAACAATGGCATCGATTTCAGCAGCATATAGATGAAACTATGTCTCCATACATTGATTTTGAGGGTCATATTGAGGCTCCAAAAATATATGACGGGCCCCAGCAAAAAGTATGATAATATTCCTAAACCGCTTAACAGTCGTCGCAGTGATCCTTACCTGTTTCTTAACTAAATTTCAGAGGGCGTCACCCTGCAAAAATAATTCTACATTATTTTCTTTTTATCGCTCAAGTAGCTCCTTGTCGAACCAGATATTCTAGTATCGAGCTCCTTGGCATAAAAAGGGAACATATACCCCGTGGTAGTTTGGTGGTTCGACAAAAGAAATAAAAATAAGTAACCAGGAATAACAAAATGGGGCGCACTTTTCCCGTACCTCTACATCTTCTAGCAGTTCATTTAGCTGATAGTGTGACCAATTGAGCTGAACCCCCACTGCACATAGCTTTGCCACAAAAATTGTCCCTGCAGTGCAATGATTTGGTCGCATCTTCCGTAGCAACTTGCTAGAAAACACTTTAGCTGCAAACCGAACAACAATATCATTAATAGAGGCTATAAAAAAGGCCCTTGTGTCTCTTGTTATGCCATGCTTATCCTTTATTTTTTTTTCCAGTGTTGTGTCTTGTTCTTTTCCAATGAAAAATGGTGTTGGATCGATGCTTGTAAGGGGAAGCTTGATAATCGCTTCTATTAGATTGAAATCCACTGAAATATTTAGGTCGAGCCACATACATCCTCCATGGAATGATACAAGCAACTGCTTGACACATGCATTCACTTTTATTGTGCGGCCAAAATGTGGCATGTACATCAGTGACAGTAATCCAACTTTTTCTAATACTCTCTCCCATTCCATTGGCACTAGGTGGATAGGGCCATCCTCTATCTCGTGGACATTAATCATGTACTTGTTCATTGCCAACTCTGGAAACTTGCGCAGGTCGTGGTTGAAAAATCTCAACTTCTACAAGTTTGGAATTATATTTTCTAGTATCTGAACTCCTTTCGGTATGGTCAGTGTGACCAGTGGATATTTGGAATTTTTGTCGATTCTAATCTTTGGAGCAACGGTTGGTTTGGGCAGGACATAATCTGGCAGCATGGATGAATATCCTACTTCTTCATCAACTGGTGGTGGCACTGGTGCTTTCTTGCGGGGAGAAAATTGTTTCGTTTTTCTCATACCAGGTGGGTCTAGTTGTAACCTCACATGAGGAATTCCTGGTGCTGGTGCAAATTCTTTTGCAACCATGGGCGGAAGTGGAAAAAATGGGGCAACGTCTTCATTAATGGGTGTAGGTGAAGGTATCTCAATGTCAAATTCATGAACGCTGCTTGTACTGGAAATGGAAATGGCCATGCTCTGTGAAAAATCATCTTGGATATTATAGCTGCAAATAAATACTCAGCATACTCAATCAAATGCAATAGAATGACTGAAACTTCAATGCAAAGATAATATATGTTTACTCGTTCAATCAGACAATCCATCTCACAATAGAGCAATAAATGGAAAGGTGGCAGTGATTTTCTTTACATGGAGCAATCTTTCTCATCATTACAAAGAAATCATCGATCAAACCGTCACTTTGTCTGTCACTTCAATGGTATTTATTGTGCATTAATGATAGAAATGACAAAAAAGAATGCTTCCAAAATCTACCGCGTCCTCAAATTAACTACTAGACAACTGTCACTTGTGACCAAAATTCATTATGAGACAACATTTCTCTTCCTGCAATAGGCATATGGACTACGACACATTCCTTTTCTTATGACCGACATATCGTCTATGACACAACTCCCATAAAATTAAAACAATCAACACTTATACTCTTTATAGATAGAACACTCTTAAAGAACACTCATAAATCTGTGACTTTTTTTGTCTTTTTCTTCCTCTTTCTTTTTAACTCTTTTTCAACACTCAGTTAACCAAGTTGTGGCTATCCCAGTAAGGCTTTAGCCAGATTCCATTCACCAATATTTTAAAAGGTGTTCCATCTAATTTCTGCAATTTCATTGTGCCTCCTTTAGTGATCTGGATGATAACATATGGTCCCAGTCAATGTGTTCTAACTTGCTTCATTGTAGAGGGTGGTGGTAGGTCAACGATGATCACAATTTTTGCAGTATCGACCAATATTCCATCGTGACAAACCACATGTCCCAACAAAATTCCAAAAGAGGCACAAAAAATACATTTCTTCATATTTAGTGAAATTTGATACTGTCGACACCTTTCCAGCATCATTCTGAGGCTCTCAATATGATATTTTATGATCCCAAATAAAGTCCAATCATCGAAGTAAATCCTTGAAAGAAGCCACTACTATTCTGGAAGAGATAGAAACATAGTTCTTGAGTCCAAAGGGCATTACTATATACTGGAAACACCCCCACTCTCTCGCAAAAGTGGTATTGTGTCGATCTTCCTTCGCAATTCTGATATGATGGTAGCCAGAGAGCCCATCGATAAATTAATAGACTTCTTAACCCCTAACACTCTCCAATACCTCATCTATAAATGGAGTCAGAAATGGGTCGTGCAAAGAGGCATCATTTATCTTTCTTAGGTCGACGCAAATATGTACTTCACCGACAATCTTCTTATCTTGTACTATCATTGGGCTGATCCACTCATATTATTTCACTGGTTCTGTGATACCTACATCCATAATTCAATGTAAATGTGCTTTAACTTTTTCTTTGTACTGTGGGTTGAGCTGATAAGGTCATTGCTTGATAGGATTTGCATTGGGCTATAATGGAATCTTCAGCTCTCCAAGATCTCTAATAATTCCTTTCATCTCATAAAATTTTGTGGGAAATAGATCCTGAAACTCATGCAGTAATTTCTTTATCTTCCCAACAATCTCATCGTCCCAATAATCTCCAATATTGACAAACTTTGGATTTTCTGGGGAGCTAATATTCACTTTCTTGACTTTTAACGGATTTAAAAAATGGTCGTTTGAAATACCAAATCCTTCCACCGCATAAGTACCTTAGACTCTAAGATGTTTACATCATGCAGGTCATCATCATCATGTTCACCCATCACATTATAGCACTCCATCCAGTTTTAGATTATTGCGCTACTTTGGTTAAAATTTGTCATGGACACAGGGATATGTTCAATTTTTTTTGTCTTAGTCACTTGTAGGGAAGCATCAATCGACGAATGGCAATAAAAAAATCAAACGTGCATGTAAATATGGTAGTTAGTTCTTCCCATTCAACAGTTCCAAGTTGCAACTCAACCAACAAGTACAAGTTCCTTGATATCATTTCCAATGTATGTAGAAACTAATGGACCCATTCCTGTCAAGGGCATGCTTCCCATGTTGCACGACAATATTCAATGTGCTCGAAGGGATTAGTCTGTAGTTGATATTCTCTCCAAATCGTATATACATTAATATTTGGCATTGCAACCATTCTGAGATAGATTGTTTATGTGAGACCCACCATCTAGCAGGTGTAGCCTTCAATACAAAATCTATAGCTGAAAAGCACTGAGGTTTTGTAACACTTTCTTCAAATTCTGTAAGAAAAGATGCCAGGTTAAGTAAACCTTCATATGTGGGTATGCCACTTGCCTCGATACCTACCCATCGCACAGTTTATGTAATTCTTATGCATCTTCTCATTGATACTTCATGCATTCGATTCTGCCAATTTTCTAGGGTTCTCTAAAATCATATGTGCAGGAGTTAATGCTTCACCAACTAAGTTTTTTGTCGATTGTTGGATTTACATAATAGTCCATTGCAGACATGATGTTATAAATATTTTCTAGATAGCCTCCTTGTCCTTCACTATCCACATTCTCAATGTATCTATTACCTTCCAGTGGATCAATTGGTGTGATCACCCGAAGATCTGAGTCTTCAAACATTAAAATCCTCTTTTTAAAGTTGATAATAGTTTGATTATCAACCACCAAGTTGATCCCTAAATGTGTGAGATACATATTGGTATCATCAACAATGTCAATCTTCTATGTTAGCATAAGTATTGAGTCCTTCTATCTCTACAAGCACCTGATTCAGTCGACCGATAGTTATGACCTTTGATTGATTGGACAATCTCAATTGGACAAGCAACCATAGGAGTCTTGCCTTTTCCACACTCTCCCATGTTTGTCTAGTCATAATGTTAACATTAGATACCAAGTCCAAAATAATATATTCCATATCATAATATCCTATTTGGGAAGTCATTCTCACTTCTTTTAATCTTTTTCCAATATGATTAGCCCTTCTTTTTGGTCACACTTCTTCTTAAGGTTAATCTATTAGCACTGTCAATTCTACTACAACATCTTTATCTTGTATTAGCGCTAAGCAACTTTCAAAGAATTCTTTTGATTTACTAACCTTTTATGTCGGTTGCTTTCGAGACAGCTGGTCAAATCTCTCAGGAATTTCTAGGATTGGTCCTTCAGGTGATACGGCTGTAGAGGTCGACAATTTATTTTTGTAGACGAATTCTTGTCGTGCATCCAAGAATACTTCATTTTCTTTTTGGACATCAAGCGGTACTTTATTTTGTGTTGATGGTCACACATGGTTGTCCACATGGTGATTCTTGGTTTTCTCCAGTCGCAACACCTCCTCTTGTCACAGCAATAATATGTGTCCCCCTTGGTTCAACCAATATCTTTTTGATATTCAGATTGGGGTTTTGAGGTGGGATTGAATTTCCCACTTTCCTAGCCTCCCACTTTATGATCAATTGAGGGAACTTCTCAATAGTATGATCAAAATATTTTCAATATGAACACGTAATAGTAGGACTTGTGCAATCCATGGAAAAAGGTCCAGGCTCCCCACAATTATAACATATAATTTGGCCTCTTCCATGACCAAATCCTCTTCCTCGTCCCCGGCCTCTTAAATTTCCACCCCCCAGGTTGAGGGTATTGTTGTTGTAAGTACTGGTTTAGTGGATATTGAGCCTGTGGATATTGAGCTTGTGCTCGCTCATACTACATATGTTCGTCGTTCTTTGTTGATTATGTATCAATTTTTTTCTCCTGCAATAGCTTATATGCTCTGCAGTCTTTCTCTTCATGGCCCAATGATCGACATAATTTACTGTATAGAATGGCTAGCGCACTTACGATTTTCTGTAATTATAAACACTCTTCTGATCAATGGTCTCTAGTATGGCAGATTCTACACCAAGGAATCCCTTATGTATTCATCGGATTCAACACTCCTGACATGACACAATTCTTCTTGTACTTCCTTCCATTTCTTAATAACCTGGAGTTGCAATGTTAGGTTGGAAAGTTGTGATTGGATTTGCATCATTCCATGCACCAACTTGTAGCGCTCATCACTCATCACTGAAGAAAATTTAATTTGTGAGGACTATATTGTGTTGGTATTTGAGTCTGAATATAGCATTAATTAAATAACAATAATGGAAAAAATGCACTCAGATATTACACAGGATTTTTAACTTGGTAAAAACCCAATTTGGGGAAACATACACTTGGGCAATGTATTGATGTCTTATTCCTTTCAACAAGGAAGATTACAATCAGGCATATCATCCGCACATCTCATTCACTCTTTTTGCTCCTCTCCAAATACATTTAGTCAAGAAGTTACATTAACGGAAGAACTACCACCGGTTACAGTAACTCCTAATCAACAAACAATTACGGTTGAGAAACCATTTTAGTTTAATTATTTGTCACAAATTTAACATATTGATCCACTTAAATAGTGTGAAGAATACTCGTAGAGTTTAGGGTTTCCGCATGCTCCACTTTGTCTTCACCAATGGCAGTGACAATTCTCCTCAATGCTTCAACTTCAACCAGTGATCAACAGTTCACATTCACCAATGCTGAGGTATGGTTTACGTAGAGAGAGGTGGTATCAACAGTATTCAACATAGTATTCAAATATTCAAGTGCGTGATCCATACCACACCATCTCAAAACAGAATATCAAAATCTTTGCTAGCACATTAATAATATAAAGAGATGCTCTTGGAAAAAATATAGCACTATTGATGGTCGATGCCAGTCTTCTACACGAATTTGAGACTTTCAAGCATACATAACTCACTGTGGATGTGTTGAAATATCATGCAAGTCATCTCCATGATAGCACACATATATGTGAAGTGATATACATGCACATGTACAGGAGTGGAATGAGATTAGGGTTAACACATAGAATGAGTACTCCATTGGAAAAATACCATGACCATAATTACATCGATAAAAATGAGCAATACCACTAGCTCGTTGTACGTTAAACGGAAGTGGGGATTATAAAAAATATGCCCCAAATAATATGCAGTGTTAAAAAAAAGGAAGTGTAATTAGTTTGCATATATATCACTCACATTGTGTGCATGCATTTGAACAAATGCAACGAGATGAGTAAAAATGCGTAACACACACAGATTCATCATAAACGATTCTTAAGTTTGAATGCAAAGACAAAGCAAATTCTACAGTAATATCTTCCATATCTAGAAATTAGAGAAACCAAGAAGGAAACCACCAGAGCACAAAGGCTTGCTCACCTGAGGGAGAAACACTCAACTCAATTGTATTTAGAAATAAAGATTACATATATAAAAAACTGATAAGCTAAACTAGATCCAATAAATGTGGATCAGATCCACCACTATAAGAGGTGTTTGAACAATAAACTTAGATATAGAAAACATATGAATATATTTCTGCATTATATCTAACAGCCTTCCTTAATGCAGAAATGGATTTTTTACAACACCTAATTTCTTCCTAAGATCCTCAAAAATGGATCCTTCCAAGAGGTTTAGTAAAACCATCAGCAACATTTTCACTTGTGTTACAATAGATGAGTTCAATTTCTTGAGACTCAATCTTTTCTGTGACAAAATAATGCTGCAGTTCAATATGTTTAGATCTGGCATGATAGATTGGATTGTGTGCCAGCTTAATTGAGCTTTGATTGTCACACTCAATTTTGGTAGCTTATTTTTCTTATGTTCCAACCTCTTCAAGAATGCACCTCAACCAAATGGATTCACAAGTAGCACTAGTTAAAGCTTTGTATTCAGCTTCCATGGATGACAAAGAAACACATGGAGGTTTCTTACTGCTCCATGATATGACTCCCGAACCAATGTTGAATCATTTTTACTTTTGAGAAATCTTGGTTGTTTGAAGAAGGTGTCAATCTTGATGTACCATGATCTAGGAGCCTGTTTTAGTCCATAGATAGCTTTCTTTAACTTGAACACAAGCTGCTCATGTCCTTTCTGCACAAAACCTCCAGGCTGCAGTAAGTATACTTCCTCTTTTAAATCACCATTTAGAAAAGCATATTTGACATCTAACTGGTGTATTCTCCAGTTATGTTTAGTAGCTAATGTGACTAATAATATGATAGTGTTTAACTTAGCCACTATTGCATATGTCTCTTCAAAGTCAATCCCCTCTTGCTCAGAATGACCCTTAGCAAGTAATCTTGCCTTAAATTTGTCAATACTACCATCTGCTTTAAGTTTAGATTTGAATAGCCATTTTGATCCTATGGGTACTTTATCTTTGGGTAATTCTACTAAATCCCAAGTTTTGTTTCTCATAATAGAATTATATTCTTCATTCGTTACATTTACCCATTCTTCCTTATCTTTGGCTTGTTCATAATTTAATGGCTCTATGACATTCATTATACTAGTCATCAAGGAATAATCTCTAAAATTTACTGGAGGATGAGTTTAACGAGTTGACCTTCAGAGAAACAAAAAAGGAAACTGGCGGAGCACAAAGGCTCGCTCAGACACACAGGAGGAGAAACACTAAACTCAACTCAATTGAATTAATAAATAATGTTTACATATATAGGAAACCAAAGCTAAACCTAGATCCATGAATAATGGATCAGATCCTATAAAGGATGAACAAACAAAGCACTCATTCTATGTATAGAAAATATCCATAAATACATTTCTCCATTCAATTTTGATGATTTAGTAGTGTATTAATAGGCCAAGGACATGTCAGCCATTTTTACAGTGCTGAAAGGAAAATAATTGCAACTAGATATGAGACAAAAAACATTTGGCTCACCTTTTCACTGTCAAACCAGTCAAGAACTCAACGCTCTAGTATTTTCCCAAATTCGACACCGATCAAAATCACAGTGAGGCTAGATCCCGCGCTGGAAAAAAATTGGTTAAGGAAGGGTAGTTTGATGATTTTTCTCTCTAGCTGATAGGCGCCGTCGGTGCTCTGTGTTTCCTGGTGGAGGCGTCGTTGGCTCACCAGTGGCTATGGGAGAAGTGCAGGCATGAGGAGAGAAAAAAATAGTCTCCAACAAAAAAATATCCTCCTTAATATTTTATTTGCACCAGACCATAAAAAGAAATTACAAGGTGGAAGATTACCCAACGCAGAATTTTTCCTCACGCTTCAATGATTTCACTTCTCCTTTGGGCAGTGATCTCTAGTAACAAGTGATCAACAATTTCTCCACGTGAGGGAAAACAAAAAAAAAATTACCAGCACTTTCTTTTGAAATGAACCGGCAAAAAAAATGGATGAAAATGGTATCAGGCATCCACTCACATCCAGTACTCGGGCTTTTAAATTTCAGCGTCTCCACAGACAGTAGGTCTCCCACATCAGACTCTTCAACCAAATTCGGGTTCCTCACACATCCCACAAATTCGATCTGATACCAAATTAGAGAAACCAAGAAGAAAACCAGTAGAGCACAAAGGCTTGCTCAGACACACAGGAGGAGAAACACTCAACTCAATTGTATTCAGAAATAAAGGTTACATATATAGAAAACTGATAAGCTAAACTAAATCCAATAAATGTGGATCAGATCCACCAGCATAGGAGTTGTTTGAACAATAAACCTAGAAATAGAAAACATAGGAATATATTTTTGCATTATATCTAATAGTAGATACAAGAATAAGTACAAGCACACAAATTTAATGTCTTAGCAAAGAATATTCTCTCATGAGAAATACTATGCAAGAGATATGCATGAGAGGAAAGATATGAGAATGTAGACCACGAGCATGATAGAAAGAGGAGAATGGAATGCCCACCAAAAAACTATGGCTTTGATACCACTGTAACATGCCTTAGGGTGAAAACATGAAGTTGGGAAACAATTCCGTGACAAATCCTTTTTTTTGGTATAATTTCCAATTTCTCGGTTGAGAAAAAAATCAACAAATTTTTTCGGCCGAGAGTTTTTATATTTCTTGGATGAGAAATTAACCACGGTTAATATTTTCTCGTTCGAGAGTTGTTCCATAGTTAGATAATGTTTCGACCGAGATTTTTAAACCTTCTCATCCGAGAGTATTGGCATAATTTTTACATGAAACTCTCGGAATGGTTTCTTGGCTGAGAGATTAGATTTATTTTTAACTCTCGGCCAAGAAATGTTTAACTATATAAAGCCAACCCCCCTCCTCGCCTAGTCGACCATCGTCATAATTTTCCTAGTTTTTTGCTATGAGGCTTTCACTGTGAAAACCAAGTCGTTTATTTTCATGCTTGGTTATTGGATTTTCCAGCATCTGCTTAGTCCATCCTCTTAATTTCACTGGTTTTTCGATCAGGGTACAAGGTTTTTGGGCTTCTGCTTAGTCCACCATCGCACCAGTTGAAGTTTTTCACACTTGGTAATGCCTTTTTGGGCTTGCAAGCAGAGTTTGGGAACCCATTTCATGTACTGTTTCAAACGAACATCATTATTGTTCTAGTTCACGCCAAGATGAAGGGGTTTCTGCTCAACTAGGTCAGAATTTTCTATCCTGCTACATGCATTTTTTCATTCTTTGCATCCGAAGATACATGCTACATTTCTTTCCTGAAATTACCAGTTCTCAATTCGGCGTGTTCAGACTCTCTATCTTCTAGTTATGCCACCATTTATGTATTGAATTTACCATCTCTTGGGGGAGTAGTATAAGTGTTAACCAAAATGCCCCCAACCCACAGGAATCCAGCACCCAAATTCTAGTTTAAATCATAATTTAGAGGGTTTAAATCTCAATTTTAACAATCTGGGTTATCTGTGTGGTTTTAAAAACAGGGATTTAGTCTAGAATAGGCAATTGAAAGTGACAACATTGCAAATTTATGATAATAACAATTTCCTAGTAAAAAATTGGTCGATTTTTTATCTAAAATCGACCGAAAAAGCAGGGCGTTTTGGTTATCTTTTATCCTATGCGTCCCGTCCAATAATTGTAGTATGAATTTACTGCCCAGTTGTAGTGTGAGAATGTCCAACTGTAGGGTTTGTACCTGGTCTGTATATAGCCCTGTCTATTCTCTTAAACTTTTCTTGCATATTGTGGCACTGTGAGATGTTGAGGGGTGGCACTGTGAGGTGCTGAGGTGTTCGATATAGTTATGAGAGCCCACATATTGAAACGCTCACTACCCGCCAGTGAATCCATGTTCATGTGTAACTGATTAAGGTCTCATTACACATAATGCTATATACGTGAATTTACAATTTGAGTTTTATACGCAACATACAGTGGCTAAACGTTAGACTTAATGAATGTTCCCAACAGAAAAGTGTAACAAAGTTGACGACCTTGTGAGATGACCTATGGAACCCACAAACCTCGGAACTCTTCTAAAGTCTGGCTCTGGCCCAAAGTTGAGGCATGCTCTTTAACCACCTGTGAATAAGGGGCATGGGTCCCTTTAATAAACTTGTGAATGATAGAAGTATTTTCAATTGTACAGCCATCATTTATTACTCTTTTATAGAAGCCATTAGAGTTGCAAAAGAGCCCAAACCTGGTAAGCAGCCCGAGTTTTACATTAGCTCCTACTTGATGGACATGATCTATGTTGCCAATTAATTTACTAGAATGGACTTTGAGACATGTTGTTTCCATACGAGCATATCGATTAAGACATTTTACTCGACAGACGATGAGAGCTCTTGGTCCCTACTAGGAATTGATTTGGCATTTGATAACAAACCTGTAATTAGCTTAAATAAATAAACCATGACCGAGCAATCATTCAATCGAGAGGGCGAGCATAGCTAGTCAAGAGGGCTGAGTAGTGATACATACGTTATCCAAGGTCACCTATTCAATGAACCCTATGATTAAATGTTCTTTTTGGATAGGATTTCTTTGACTAGATGTAGTAGGTGCCATAGATATAAATAAGGAGGCTAAAAAGGAAGGGGACTAGCCGGATAACAACATGGCTAATGAACTAACAAGCAATGAATAGATATGTTGAGTAAATGAATTTTATATATTCTCAGGCCAGCATTCTTAGGATGGAGAGGGCCCTTGTTATTTTCTTATCATTTTTGTTGCTCACACTAAGCCCTACGATAAGCCATACACTACTCTATGTTGTGGTCATAAACCTCGTGGCATTCATATAATTTGTTAGGCTCAACTCTAGGATGGTTCTAAGAACATTTGGGTTTATCCTAATATGGAGGAGTGAAAGTGTCTATAGGTGGTGTAGTAGCAATGGGAGGAGCAACAATGGGTATTGGTGATGTCTGAGGCTATTAGGTTTGGTGGTTACACTTTAATATCTAGATGGATGATTATTATTGTTAAGTAGGCTATGTAGTAGATGATACAATGCCAATATGGGCTTAGTGTCTCGAGTAGAGCTGGTAGGCAATAGAGCTAGTAGCAGAGGTACCTTCCCCTCTTTCACCATAAATTCTACCCCTCAAAACTAGTCACTTTCGGCTGAGTTTGTGAACGCAGGCTCAACTGAGAAGGAGAGGAATTGACTTTATTTCATCGAATAATACTTTATTTAGAATGAGAAATGCCTTATGAGGAGGTATTATGAACTGAGGCTGGTTCCTAAGAGTCTTATTTTTGCCTTTCCTACAAAGGAGTGAGAAACCAACTCTTGTTTTACCTTGGTCAGGTCATTCACCATACATTTTAAAAACTTGTTCAGTTCCTCCATGCTCATAGGATTCCTGTATAAAGGTTACTGGTATAGTGGGTTATTAATAGTCCCCCCCCCTACATAGATGTTCCTAGGTGAAGATAATAGCACCACTCCATCCATCCCATTGTCCTAGGTTGAAGATATAAAGCTTGGGTAAAGGTTGTTGAATCCTGCTGGCCCGCCCCCAATAATTTAAAGTCTAGTGACTATGAAGCTCTTCCATAGAATGTGACTAGGGGGAGTAAATATATCCTATTCAATTGTGGTACCTCCGACTAACTTTAAGTAAGTGTTCATTGTGGAAATTTTAGTTTTCCCTAAGTCGATGGTTGAATTCCATGTACATGCCAATGTTTCAATTATCATTTGGAGAGGTATCCATGCACAACCTGAAGAATAAATCTTATTTCATAAAGTTTACTTTAATAGAAATACGTTGACTCGATCCAAGTGAAACTATGCTAGCAGTAAAGTGGAAGGCCTAGCCATGGTATACATGCTCCATATGTTTGAGCATTATTTGTTAGGTGGGTATTTTAAATTATTCATAGATCATTGAACTATGAAGTCAATAAAACTATGTTGGGAGGTCATATGTAAATATGGTGACTCTTATTCTAGGAATTTGTCTTTGAGGTTAACTATCTCTATCTACAACATCATAGATAAGCATGAGTAAGAACTACTGTAAACACACTATTTCAATAAGTAGAACATGAACACCATAAATGAATGGGAATAAGCCTGAAGCATCAAGCTATTTATGAGTACAAAGATCAATAATAATAACTTATAGTAAATGTATTAGCTACGTAATATCCATAATGTATGAGCATATTGTACAGTGATCTAAATATCTTTACTAGAAGAACCCTAGTTATATTAGTATTCTATGTAAGTTCTTATTAGAAATACAAAGCATAGTTTTTGAGGCTGATCCAGACTAGGTATGTCCCTTCGTGTCCACCATATTTTTGAGGCTTATCTAGACCATATCCAATATTAGATGCTTACTAGAAATACTCAGTAAGAATGAAAATAGCAATCGTAGGTGGAAGACTGTAATATCCCAAACTAAATCTGGTATATATTATAGATAATTTGACATTATGACTCTTGACACTTCTCTGATCAATACATTCCTTAACCTCTTTTTTGTTTGTAAATGAGGGTGTAATGTTTGAATAGGGTTTATTATCAGGAACTTTCACAACACAATTCAAGCTTCCTTATCATACTAGACTTGTTGATATATATACTTAGTAATGATCTTTATTTGTATCCAATATCAGCCTTAACCCAGAGATTCATAAAAAATGAAATATATAGCCATAAATAAAAACAATGTAGAAATAATGTAGATTCAGGAAATTATTAGATCTGATCTGAGAAGTACCTTGGACAACAATAACTGAGATGGCAGTCTTTTAAGCCTTAACAGAGTTGAATTGTAGATGATTGTACAAATGATTTTAGTGATCAAGGTGATGCCCAAAGTATGAAGATAACAAATGCCTAAAAATGTCCCAGCTATGCAAATAATTAATTTCCCAGATTGATGGTTCATGTCATCTCGAATAGTGATAAGGGTGGATTGCTTGATGGCTGTAGTAACTTTATATAAACACGTAGATTTATGAATATGCTTCAACGAAATGGAATATTTGAGTACCACGCTCAGCTAGGAGCACCTTCCACATGTTGATCCCTTCCTTCTTATGTGCATGTAGATCTCAAATAAAAATGGAAAGTCAATCTCTAAGGGCTGTAGCAGTTTGATGTATAAACACAGATGATGAATAGGCCCCAATGTAATTGGGTTTACTTGAGAGCTATGCCCAGGTTGGAGGAAGGGCATCCAGATAGACTAATGACACCTCTCTTCAGGGTATGCAACCCTTAAATATGTGAACAAGATCTCTTTAGTACTCCATCCCTCTTATATATGGAAATTTAAGTGATCCTTCTTTGCGTTATTGCCTTCCTATAGAGATCACGCTTATTAAACAGGATGATTTCCCTCATGATAATCCTATGCTCACTGGTAACATGTTGCCAATAGAATGAACCTTTGCCCATGGTAAATCGATGCCCTGTGTTTTTGAGGAGGAATGGATGGAGATAACCACAATTTCAGTATACAATTTAGTAGTAGCATTATAGAGGAATATTGTTGCCCAAAAATCGGTGAAGACCCCCCTTTCTCAACAATGATAGTATTTCTGCCATGATTAATGAACGAATACTCCCAACTATAAACTTTAAGGAAGCTCCAACAATGCCCTAAACACAATGAATCTCTGATGCAATGAAGTACACAATAGTGATTCTGGATGATTCACCCTTGCAATTGGTTAGGTTGTATAGATTTCACCACTGAATCCAATTAGGTCAAGGCAATCCACCCTAAACCCTAAGTAGCTCACCGAGATCCCAAAATGTGTTTCCAAAAGATGAACAATAACAATGATAACATTTTGGTTCAACTAACCTTCTTATATAGATTTTAGGGTTTACATGTCAGTTTTAGGGTTTGCAGGCATACTACTTTTAGGGTTTGCATGCATGTCACTTTTAGGAACTGTTATCTACCTATATGGCACTTCTCCATCCGAGTGCCGACTTTCCCTCTGTTGGCACACAAAAGGAAATTTATGGATTGAAGGTTGCCTAAAACACTACAGATGGGCATATTATGAATTACATTTATCATCCATCCAACTGCTTATTTTTACTTTTGACTATGTCAAGTGTTGTACGTGTCTTTTCTCGTATGCAAACCACGTACATATGTGACTTATATTAAAGCATGTCACATGTTGTATGTGAGTATCTGTAATAGCATCTCATGTACAGATTTGTACGTGGGTTCCCCTTAGAGCTACTCGCGTGTCATACGTGGGTTTCCAGTATTAATACCCATGTGCACCTTCCTTTGACATTAAAAATAATAAATCGTGATTATTTGAGATTTGTTAAGCCCTTAACCATAATCACCTTAACTGTCTCAACCTCCTCAACCCTCAAGACTTCCTTATTTCACTAAGTATAAATAAAGGCCTTGGGGAGGGTATTAATCAATGATACTTGGAGAGCAAGGTTATGCTGGTGGTGTCTATTCAGAAGTATTTGGAGCAGTGGAACTCAGAATCCTTTGGTTGCAGAGGAGTCCTTGTCTCAGGCATTGGGTTGTAATCTAAACTCATTCATTATTGTTAATAAAGATAATCCTTCTTCCATATGTGTCTTGAATGTCTTTCATGTATCATGGTTTGATGAATACTTATGATTAAGCACTTTGTATATGATTTATCTAACCTGTTTTATATACATGTATCATCTTGCACTTGGAGGATTTACTCTTGACAGGTGAAGGAGAGGCATCCCTGAAGGCTTTGGAGGAGAAGCAGAGCGGAAGAGGACAAAGCTAGGATCAACCGTCGTGTATCGGGTGAGTCTATTCTACCCTCTTATTTCCTTTTCTATACTCTAGGGTTGATTGCCTGCAAGTTTTATGAGTATGTTGGTAACTCGAGACCTTCGGTTATAAGGTGTTTATTCCCGTACAATAGAATTGGTGACTCCACTGGGGAGCCCAGACTGCTGTAGGTTGTTTCTGTCACCCCTGACCAATCTTTTCCTTGAAGTTTGTGTGTGGTATTTTATCTTGGTTCATGCTTATCATAGTGTTTGAAAGCCTTGTGGATTTTTCTTATTCTTTGAGAAAAATTTTGTACCTGTACGTGGGTTTCTCTTCTACACAGTCGCGTACAGAGGCCTGCATATGTGGGTTTCTCTCTTGGATAGTCGCGTATAGTAAGCGAGTTGCCCTTATACACAGTCGCGTACAAGCTTGGAAATAGGGATTTTTAGGCTAGGGTTTGCTTGTCCCTGTCTTTGTGTGCTTCCTGTTTGTTAGTTGGCTTTCTTTATGGATACTATGCAGTTATTCTAAAGACCTTGGTGACCACACTTGGTGATTTCTTATAAAGCCCTTGGGTTTCTTTTGTTTGGATTTTCTTCTGTTTGCATTTTGAAGTAGGTTGGCCTGTTTGGGTTATAGGTTGAAGTGTCTCTATCCGAATCAGTGATCAGGGTTTTGGGCATTGTTTTTCTAGTCTATCTTTTGATAGTGGTTGGTTTGTCACTTACCTTTGTGAGTTCATAGTTATTTCTTGTCATTGTACACACCCAAGGTAGGGTTCATGTCTCCCTTTTTTGGTTGATTCTTGGTTTTATTGACCTGTTTACTTCAATTTTCTTATTTTATACAGTTGATTTGATCCAATTATACTCAAGTTTAGTGCATTTTAGGTGCATGGTAGAGTTTGAGAATTTTTAAAAAGTGAAAAGAAAAACATTTTCAAGCTTTTGCATTTGCTTTTGCGTAAGTAGTTTTCATTTTCAGTTTTAAGATATAATCTCAAAAACTACAAAAAACATAGCCTTAGTTTCTCTTTATCATTGCATTTGTTCATCAATATATATTTACAAAAAGAAAAAGAAGTTTGCTTTAATAGTGGTAATTTGCTTTGAAAAAAGAATACACCTTTACTTTTTTATTTCTTATCGAGTCAAAAACACCATAGTTCATCACTCCATTTCCTTCTAAGTAAGAAAAATCCCTTTAAAATGAACGCAATAATTAAAATTTACTAGTAATTTTTATTTTTAGGGGCCTTTTACCTACTAGCTTAGGTTAGACTTGTGGGATAGGAAGTGTAAACTTCCCATAAGTTTTAAAATTCAGACGTAGTGGACCTTTATTTAGGCAAATCCTTGACTTTATCAATTGTATCTGGGAAGCTCCTCTCAAAAGGGAGTCAAGCACGAGGCCACGTGGAGGCATTGGAATAAGGAGATAACCCTCTGATTCCTTGTCAAAATGTAAATCAGGACTTTTACGCATTTGGGGATTCTATCCTAGACAGAGTTTCGAGCTCAGCTACCCTGCCCATGCGTACGAGTTAGGCTTGCGACTGTCCCCCTAGACTATTGGTATAGCTAAGGTAGCCTTTAGTCTCTTGACATTTAGGGTTCATACCTAGGTAAACCAGAAGGCTATTTCTGGTTCACCTTGGACGGGCTTGGAAGGTAACCCTTGTTGTAAGTGTAGGAGGGTGGTGGGTGATTCCTCTGTTTGTGCCTAAGAACCACTTCAAGGACACCAAGTAATCGTTCTTCAGCTTTCTTTAGGATAGCATATCTTTCACCCTTGATTGATTGTTTGAGGCTTTGGGATTTTTATAGTGTGTGCTCTGTGGTTTTTCCTATGTTTAGTTGGCCTTAGGGTTTTATTTGTCAAATTTTCAATCATGGAGGACCAACCTATAATAAGGTCAAGAAGGTTGCGAAACCTTCCTCCTCTCGTCACATTGGAGCCTCCACCTCCACCCCAAAGGTGGAGATTGGACACGGATGGTTCATTTGAACCGGTAGGAGTAAGTGAAGTTCTAGGTGAACCAAAACTTATAGCTAACCATTTTGATCTTGATACAATTGAGAAAGAAGACTTGCAGACTGACGAGTTTGCAAGGAATTTTAACACACCCTTGACTGATTTAAATGATCCTGTGATCATTCAGGTTAGACCTTTTGGTTCACCTGTTTTAGGTGTCCCTGTGGGTAGGATTATGTCTTCTATGAGAGAAAGTTATTTTGTGTTCACCTCATCCATTTCGGTTGAAGGGGTACTACCTCCCCCGGCAAGTGCCCCTAGATCTAGTATACCTTCTACACCTTTAACTCCAGCGAGCCAGGTGGTTCAACCACTGGTTCACTCAAATATAGCAGGTAATTCTGGTGATATGGTTACTGGGATCCCTAGCATACCTACTGTTCCTTCTTCCTTTCCATATACTACCCAGAGCGCTTCGGTAGGATCCTCTGTGTTCGCCCAAGGATTTCCTTGGAATGGGGGGAACATTCCCCCATCCACTCCATATGTAGGCCCATCACCTTCGTATGTAGGAGTGCATTTTACGAACAATACCTCTTATGGGAAAAGTTTTCAAACTTCGATTTCAGCCCTATTTACGAGCTCTCCCTTTTCGTTGTTTAGCGAAGGGATACCAGCTCTTGTCTTTCAGATCCCTGTTTCTATTGGGACGGCCTGAACTTCTTATACTGCACCTCCCACACACAATCCTATGGCTTATAGATGGAATTCATTTCAGATTAATATACCCACTTTGCAATCGGTGGCAGGGGGCAACCCCACTTTTACCTATGGGCATTCGGGGGCAGGTCCCTCTAATCCCCAGACTGGCACATTTAGTTCCCCAATTCGACCCAAAATTCCATTCCTGGAAACCTTAAACTTGCCAGATTTGTCAAAATTGATGAATTACCTAGTGAGACATGACCCATCATGGCCACCTGTTCCCACCAAATTTCCATCGAACATTCCTAAATTCGAGGGCAAAGTTGGTGAAGATCTTGGGGCTCATGCCACCACATTCCATTTATGGTGTTCTTTGAATTCATTGAATGAAGATTCAGTTAGGTTGAGGCTATTCCAGAGAACCTTAACAAGTACTGCTGAAAATTGGTATATTGAATTGCCTTCTACTGCTTTTAGTAGTTTCTGGGATTTGGCTAGTGCATTTCTTAGCCACCTTTCAACTTCTCGTCCGATATGATTTTAGAACGGACTTGTTATCTACCTTTTGGTAGAACAAGGCTACCAATATCTTGGATCACATCCAAGAGTGGAGGGGGTGAAAGAGCCTTATAAAAGCCACTATCCCTCCTGATTTCCTTTTAGAGTGGTTCCTTAAATCCCTGTTGCCCTACATATCTAAGGATGTATCCACCTTAGGAGTGATGAATGAAGAAGAATCCATTCTTAGGGCCCAACAACTGGATTTGATTTATTCACAATCTAGGATCTTGTATGAGATTATCCTTGAGGCATCGAGGCCTATGCACGATGTGGAGAAGCCTAAGCCTGGACCCCATGCTGATGGTGTGGTTGGGTCCGTTCTCCCACCGTAGAGTCTTTGGCTAATCAAATTCATCAGTTGTCTGTCAAGCTATCTACGGTGGAGGCAACAAATGCTTCCCCCTCCCCCCAGAGTGCAAATGTTTTTGCACAAACCTCTTAGAAGGGCAATCAGCAGCCTAGTGGGAAGAAAAAGAGAGGAAATAAAGGAGAGGGAAACCAAAACAAGCAGAAGCCCACAAACAATGCTGATGGGGGCAATAAAGAAAAGAATAAGGTCAAGTTCTTGTGTAAGTTGTGCCACGAGGACCACCTTACTCACCTTTGTACCCTTATGGAACAAGCCCGGAAGCTGCTTAAATCTCAACAACCGGCTGTCATGAAGGATCCTTTTCCCCAAGGAAAGAACTCAGCTTCAGCTTCTAATGTAGCAAGGGGCACTCAAAATGCCCCTGACCCAAACTATATATAAATGGTTCGATCTTTGAATTTGTTATAGATGAGGAATAAAAATGATGAGAAAGAGACTCCTGAGAAGGGTAAAGCTGTAGGTGAAACTTCTAACCCTCTCATGATAGAGAAGCCTGCTGAAACTATGCCGAAGATACCAAAAGGTGTCTTCAAGAAGACCTTGCATAACCCTAATGCTAGGGCTACTTCAAACTACTCCATGGTTGAATATTTAGCTCAAACCCCGTGTGCAATGTCAGCTTTAGAGGTGTTACAGAGTTGTCCCGCTCAGCAGGATGCGCTCTTAGCAGCTTTAGGTAGCATGGATTTGTCGAGTCTCGTGGCGAAGTTTCATTTATCTGATTTTAAAATTTGCCTACCTTACCATGTGGCCTTATCAATATATGTCATCCATGGTGGAAATACCATTGGAAGGGCATTTGTTGATGAGGGTGCTTCTACATGCATTATGTCCTTGACCTGTTGGAAAGCTCTCGGATCCCCAGAACTGGTCCCATCAAACACTCTACTTACTGCTTTCAATGGAAGTTCCTTTTGTCCTCATGGTATCCTAATGGATTTTGAAATTAAGCTCGTAGGGAAAGCAATGTATATTGAGGTAGAAGTGATTGATGCTCCTTTAGATTATAATCTGCTTCTGGGAAGGAACTGGACTTATGCGATGCCCGCTATTGCGTCGGCCATTTTTTGTGTAGTGGTTTTTCCACATGAGGGCAAGTTGGTTACTATTGATCAACTTAATTATACTTGAAAAGGCCATTTAGAGTCTAATGAGTTTGCTGTGCCATTGGTTGATCAGGTCAAACCTGCTGCACAGAGCTTGGGGGATGGGATGTACACATCACTGATGGGCACATTTGATCTTCCAGCCCCGGTTAATTATATTGGTTCTACTAGTGTGGGGAGGTCCATATCTATAGTTGTTGATAGGACTGATCCTTGGGTTCTGTAGTCCCCCCACGAACTATATGTTCCCTTATTGGCAGTGGAGGTAGCTTATCAAGCTATCACTCAAGCCACTGTTGATCCCATCCTAGATCCTCTAACCGTCTCGGAAGATCTTGAAGAAGTCTATTTGCCCGCATGGGCGGAAAAATCTTTGCACTCTATAGATTATTTAGACATGGTTTTACCTTCTGATGAAGCCATTTTGGAAGCCATGAGTGGACGTGGTAAGATTTGTGAGGATCTTCATCATCGTTCCTATTTTCTTCCAGAACTAAGCAGAATAGAAAATCAAGAGTTTCGTTTGAGACTGTCAGAAGATGTTGATACACCCATCAATCCCTTGCCTAGGGAAGGAATGTTTGCTGAGGGGATTATGGAAAATATTTCCACTACTATACCTATTAACATCTCTGTAAATCGTGATGTCGTGGAAAACATATACATCGGTGCAAATTGATCTCCTGAAGAGATTGCTATCTATACTGCCCTGTTTGAGGAATTCCGTGATGTCTTTGCCTAGTCATATGAGGAGATGACATGCATAGATCCATCAATTGTTGAACACAAAATCCAAACATATCTTGATGCCAAACCGGTTCAACAAAAGTTAAGACCTGTTAACCCGTGCAAAGCGGTGGCTGTAAAGGCTGAAGTTGAAAAGCTGTTGAAGGTTGGTTTTATCTATCCCATAGCTTTGACAGAATGGGTATCCAACCTTGTTCCTGTTGATAAGAAGCAAGGGACTATCCACGTTTGTACATACTTTAGAGACCTCAATAAATCCTGTCCTAAGGACAACTATCCCACGCCATTTATAGACTAGATTATAGATGCTTGTGCGGGAAGTGAGGTGTTCTCGTTTATGGATGGTTTCTACGGATATAATCAAATTCAAATAAAACTGGAATACCAACATAAAAATGCTTTCATTTGTCCTTGGGGTACCTTCACATATAAGAAAATGCCCTTTGGATTGAAAAATGGTAGGGCAACCTTTCAACGGGCTATGAACTTTGCCTTCCATGATATTAAAGCCATTGTCAAACCATACCTTGATGATCTACCTGCACATTCTCGTAAGAGGATTCAACATCCATATCCTTTATGGTTGATATTTGAGAGATGCAGACATTATAAAATTCACTTGAATCCCCACAAGTGTGTATTCTGTGTCGAGTCAAGACAATTTCTTGGGTTCATTATCTCTAGTAGAGGCATCTAGGTGGATCCATTGAAAGTTGAGGCCATTGTAAATTTGCCTCCTCCTCGTTCTATCAGGCAACTTCAAAGCCTGCAAGGAAAGTCTAATTTTATTCGACATTTTATTGTTAACTATGCCAAGATTACTAAGGGTTTCAAGTGTTAAATTTGAGCATATAGATCTGTAGACAAACACACAACTCACAAAGAAGATCTCACAATTTACTCAGCCATTGAAGAATGAAACAGTGCAAAAGGCTTGCAGCTGTGAATGCTTTCATTAATAAAAAAGGTAATCCAGATAATAATTACAATGATGTAAAATGGATTTAATAGCCACAAGCAATTCGAATCCACATGAGGAAGTTCGAATTGATGAATCTACTTGACTGTAGGTAACCAAGACATTGTCTAAATCACTATTGGAGGACCCAGTAGTTAACTGTCCTTGTCTAAATCATAACCGGAGTTCTAAAACACAACTAAGTGTTACATTTAGTATTAAATAATGGTTAACTGACTATGGTAGGTGAGAAAAGCACCCCACATGTGTGCAATTAATTAAACCATTATTTAACTGAATGTAGAGGGTTAGAACTGAATGTAACTGACTCCTAGACCCAGTAGTTAACTGTCCTTGTCTAAATCATAAACGGAGTTCTAAAACACAACCAAGTGTTACATTTAGTATTAAATAATGGTTAACTGAATGTGGTAGGTGAAAAAAATGCCCCACATGTGTGCAATTAATTAAACCATTATTTAACTGAATGTAAAAGCTAGAACTGAATGTAACTGACTCCTAACTTGGCTTGACTAGTCATTTACTGAAGTGAATTGACCTTGGTTGGTTTCGGCACTCCCAGTTGCTTCCTAAATTGTAGGGATTGATATAGGAGACTCCTAAACTTATGCAATCAAGTGCAATAAGTGGCAGTGAGCCTCAATTAGTGTTCCCAACACTTAGGTAGCTGAAACATGTGCCCCAATTAGGTCAAGTTTAACCAATGGTGCTAATGACTATAAATAGACTGGATGGACTCCCGATTTAGACATGACTCCCGATTTAGACATATGACCAAATTTGGACAAGGGAGGATTAATAATCCTAACACCCCCCCTGAATGCTAACTTGGATAAACTGTGGGCCCTGGTAACTAAGACCATAGGTCACCCATTACATCAAGTAAAATAAAGTAACTGCTCAAAAATAAGGTTCTTGGGGAAAAACCACATGGGAAAAAAAACCCCCCCTTCTAATTAAGCAGGTAGAATCAGGATCAATCTGGTTCTTCTGTGCACAGGTATCTTGGGGCCTGGTATGTGAACCTCTCCATCATATGTCTGGAAGAATCTTCCTCTTTGGAAGAGGAATGATATGCTCAACTAAATCAGAAATATAGACAGCTGCCGGATGAAGATTGGACCCATGTAGAGCAACTGAAGTCAACTGAAAAGTGAGGAAAGGTTCTTGAGAATTCAGAGAATGTGAAGAAAACTCAAGAAAATGATATGTTGTAGCCATGAACAGAAAACCATGAGTGGTAAGAACAGCCCCAAGTGTTAGGAGCAAGAGTCTAGGCAGATGCAAAAA
>LPNX011115398.1:120726-134018 GCA_001517045.1 Pseudotsuga menziesii | reverse complement strand
CCAGCAGTAGTTTTGTAGGAGACTTGCGGTACTTGTTTCTTCACACCATTGATGAGAACAGCTACAAGCGGTACTGAAATATTATGAATTTGATATATTAAACCAATAAATATAAGATAAGATCTAAATAAGATCATATCAGATCCAATAAGGTTAATATCAGATTCAAATAAATGGTTAACCGAGACGGTGGGTGCACGGCTTTCTTCTTCTTCAAAATTCTGAATTTTGGTGCATGCAATCCTACAGGAATTTGCTGGAAAATCTAGATCATGGGGAGTGAATGGATCACTCTGGTAATATGATATTTCTTCCAAAATATCCAAGGTATCACATATTTGCACACCAGCAGCAACATTAGAGGGAGACAAATCAAATTTCTCTTCACTTTCGGAAGCAATTACTAGTAAATTTTGTACAAAATTTAAAGGAAAATCACCGGTGAATGTTTGCATGGAAGTGCAGCAGAATTTTTCTTCAATATCAGAGATTTGAACGTCTTCTTCTGTTTCAGCAATATGAGAAGATGAGATATCAGAGATCTCATGAACTTCCAGAGCATCAGGAGAAGGAGTCACTGCATGGAGACTGTCTTCAATTCGAATTGACTGTGTAGAAGCTTCTACTTCTTCTTCATCTTGAACAACTTCATCAGAGAGAGTGGAGGATGAGCTTTTTGGATCAAGGATGTTTGTGGTGCTGGATGTGCACCAACCACTATCAATTCCAAAGGTTCTATCCAATCTTATCCAGAGTTCCAGTGAATCTTTAATAGATCTACTGTGGTAGCGCATGCTAGGAGAAAGAGCCAGTTCCATTATTTCAAAAGCTTTATCCTTTGCTTTTAGCCAGTCATTATCACTCTCAAAAGAATTTCTACCGAGTCCAATAGACACAAAAAAGAGTTTTTGTCTTCTCAGACATATATTCATCTTCAACCTCCATTCAAAATAGTCTGAGGATCGGGTGAGAAGAGGAACTGATGAATTCATTTCGAAGTTGTACCTGCAAAACAAAAAAAATGATCCAGTAGGAGATCCGAGGAGGAGAAGTGCTTTGTCCGTCGAGGCTCTGATACCATGTTAAATTTGAGCATATAGATCTGTAGAAAAACACACAACTCACAAAGAATATCTCACAATTTACTCAGCCATTGAAGAATGAAACAGTGCAAAAGGATTGCAGCTGTGAATGCTTTCATTAATCAAAAAAGTAATCCAGATAATAATTACAATGATGTAAAATGGATTTAATAGCCACAAGCAATTCGAATCCACATGAGAAATTTTGAATTGATGACTCTACTTGACTGTAGGTAACCAAGACATTGTCTAAATCACTATTGGAGGACCCAGTAGTTAACTGTCCTTGTCTAAATCATAATCGGAGTTCTAAAACACAACTAAGTGTTACATTTAGTATTAAATAATGGTTAACTGACTGTGGTAGGTGAGAAAAGCACCCCACATGTGTGCAATTAATTAAACCATTATTTAACTGAATGTAGAGGGCTAGAACTAAATGTAACAGACTCCTAGACCCAGTAGTTAACTGTCCTTGTCTAAATCATAACCGGAGTTCTAAAACACAACCAAGTGTTACATTTAGTATTAAATAATGGTTAACTGACTGTGGTAGGTGAGAAAAATGCCCCACATGTGTGCAATTAATTAAACCATTATTTAACTGAATGTAGAGAGCTAGAACTAAATGTAACTGACTCCTAACTTGGCTTGACTAGTCATTTACTGAAGTGAACTGACCTTGGTTGGTTTCGACACTCCCAATTGCTTCCTAAATTGTAGGGATTGATCTAGGAGACTCCTAAACTTATGCAATCAAGTTCAATAAGTGGCAGTGAGCCTTAATTAGTGTTCCCAACACTTAGGCAACTGAAACATGTGCCCCAATTAGGTCAAGTTTAACCAATGGTGCTAATGACTATAAATAGACTGGATGGACTCCCGATTTAGACATGACTCCTGATTTAGACATATGACCAAATTTGGACAAGGGAGGATTAATAATCCTAACATCAAGCACCTGATCAAACAGGACACCCCATTTGTATGGGATGAAACCGCACAACTTGCTTTCGAGGCATTGAAAAAATATTTGTTGTTGGCACCCTTATTGCGTCCGCCAGATTATTCTAGGGATTTTATATTATATCTGGCCACGTCTGATTTGACCATTGGGGTAGTACTAGTCCAGGAGGACGATAAGCTTGTAGAGCATGTCATTTATTATATTAGTCGTGCTTTGACCGGACTTGAACTTAGATACTCCCACGTTGAGAAATTAGCCTTAGCAGCCATTTATGTTGTTCAGAGGTTACGTCACTACATTTTACTGAGGACCACGACAGTAGTGGCGGATGTGAATCTGTTTCAATATGTTTTATCCCAATAGATTGTTGGGGTAAAATTTAAAAAATGGATATTCATTCTTCAAGATTTTGACTTGGATTTTCAGTCCGCTAAGTCTAAGAAGTCCTTAGTTTTTGCTGAACTTATAGCAGAATTTCCTACTGAAGAAGATGTAGCCGTTGAAGATGACTCATTCCCAGATGAGCACATCTTCTTGATATCCACCTCTGATCCTTGGTATGGGGGTATTCTTATATATCTACAGACTTTGAAGTTTCCTATAGCTTCCTCAAGGGAGGAACGACGTAAATTACACCTTCGTGCCAAGAACTACCTCATCATAGGAGATACATTATACCGAAGAGGGGTAGATTCCATTTTGCGTCGATGCCTTACCCATGAGGAAGCAGAGATTGTCTTGGATGATTCCCATAGTGGAGCGTGTGGGGGTCATTTATCTGGGTTAGCAACGGCCCAGAAGATACTACGTGCTAGTTATTTTTGGCCCATGATCTTCAAAGATTGTGTGGAAGCAGTGAAGCGCTGTCATCCGTGTCAGCTTTACACCAGGAAAATGCGGTCACATCTTGCTCTGTTATTTCTCGTTGTCTCAGTAGGCCCATTCATGAAATGGGGGATTGATTATGTGACATGTAACCTGTAGAAATTCAGGCCTGCAGTAGATTAATTTCACCCACAACAATTAACAATTGATCATGCAAAATTATCAACAATGGAGACTGAATATGGAGCTGTAACACTAAATTTTATTAACTGAGTGTACAATAGCCAACCCTGTAATAACATAGGCTGCTGAATATATAGAATACATGAGTAAATCGAATGCATAAGGAAGCATCCAAAACTAGCATAAAGCAAGCTTACCCAAAATAGGCAAATCCCCCATAGGTGTAAAAAGCTGATCCCAAATCTATCAAGGACCCCACGAATTAGCAATGGCGCATAGGCAAGCTAAAGAGTGGTCAAATGGCAGCTCATACATGCTTTTGCATGGAGGAAAGAGTGGAGGATGAAAGGGGAATAAAACAGGTTCACCTCACCTAGTCATGCTTTCCTATGTGCCTTAAAACATTGAAAAAGTAGGGCATAAAGCAGAAAAAGTAGATAGGCGCCTAGGAGGCCAGGAATAAAGCATATTTGATTCCTAAGGCTTTCCCAAGTGCTACATGAGTCAATAATGGCAAGTTTGACCTCTATGGATAGGCAATTAGCAACTTGCACATGGTGGGACTCATGGACTAGGCAAATAAGACAAAATAAATGAATTAATGTCTAAGTGGGTAAATACTATGGGTTGATTATTTTAACACCCCCCCTTAAGCCTGACTTTATGAGTAATAAATCAAAATATAGGGCCTAGCAACAAGGCTTAGTCACCCTTTTACATACTGCAAGTCCATATGAACCAAGGAAAGAGGCAAAACCAACTTGGGAAAATCCTCCCTTAAACATGGACTGTAAAACAAAATTGTAGAATCTTGTCTCCACTCATGCTTTGATAGCATGATCAGCAATCCCCAGCAGTGATTTGAGATTGCTGAAGGTCTTCTCACAAAATGATTTTGTGAAGATATCAGCTACTTGTTCTGAAGATGAGCAGAAGAGTAGATGAATGGTGCCATCATGCACAAGCTCTCTGATGTAGTGCATGTGAATCTCAATGTGTCTGGTTCTCTACTTCTGAAATGGATCCTTACAGATTCGAATGGTACTTTGGTTATCACAGTAGATGGTAGTTGAGTACTCAGGTTCGAAACCACACTCTCCAAGTAAACCCTGCAACCATAAACACTGAGTTGCTGCATTGACAACTCCTCTATACTCGGCTTCTGTAGATGAGAGTTCAATGGCACTCTGTTTCTTGCTTGACCAGCTGATTGGCCCTTCTGCAAGCATGAACACATAACCTGAAGTGGACTTCCTGTCAATGCTATCACCTGCCCAATCACTATCAGTAAAAGCAATTAACTCTAGGTCAGAATTGGCTTTATAGAAAATCCCATGGGTCCTTGTTCCCTGAACAAAGCTTAGGATCCTCTTTGCTGCTTTCCAATGGATCTCATGAGGCTGATCCATATATCTAGAGGCAACACTTACTGCATAACAAAGATCAGGTCGAGTATGTGTCAAATACAATAAACATCCAATCAATTGTCTATACAGAGTATTGTTTACCATCGGTGGAGAATCATCTTCCTCCAGCTTCACTCCTGAAAGGAAAGGAGTTTTGCTTGCTTTGCACTCTTGCATTCTGAATTTGATCAGCAAATCCAATGCATATTTGGACTGGTGCACCTTGATTCCAGCTTTGTTTTGAGCAATCTCAAGCCCCAGAAACTGACTTAAGAGCCCCAAATCTGTCATGGATAAGGCTTGGTTCATAGCTCCTTTTAGGGAAGCAATCTCAGCCTGTGAGCTTCCTGTAATGAGGAGGTGATCAACATATAACACAATGATCATTAACGAACCATTAATTACTTTCAGATAGACATTCGAATCAGATTTGCACCGAACAAAATTCAGAGATAGCAAGAAGCTATCTATCTTGGCATACCAAGCCCTGGGGGCTTGCTTTAGCCCATACAATGACTTTCTCAACCTGCACACAAGAGAATGGTCAGTAGAAAAACCTTGGGGATGCTACATATATATCTCCTCAGTGAGATCACCATTCAGAAAGGCACATTTTACATCCATATGATGTACCTCCCATTGCCTTGATGCTGTAATGGCTAGAGCTAGCCTGATTGAATCCATCTTTGCCACTGGGGAAAAAGTCTCATTGTAATCGATGCCATGAACCTGTGAGTAGCCTTTAGATACCAATATATCCTTGTACTTCAGTGGTGAACCATCAGCAGCAAACTTGGTCTTATAGACCCACTTACACTGGACTAACTTTCTTCCTGGAGGAAGATCCACTAGCTCCCATGTGTTGCTTTTCTGTAGCGAGTTGAACTCATCTTCCATGGCAGCTTGCCATCTTGGATCTCCTACTTCTTCTTCATATGTTTGAGGATTATACTCCACCATCAAATAGAATTTTTCAGCAAACATAGGGTCCTTCATGCACAGATCACTCTCAAATTGTGATCTTGTCCTTCTTGGATCATTGGGATCCCCAGATAGTTCACCTGCTCAATGTAGTATCTTGGCTGCCCATTTAGGCCTTGTGGGGCTGTTTGGGTCTGCAATAAACTCATCTCCATCAGAAAAATCAGAATTATCATGTTCAACAAACTCTTTACTTACTTCTTGAGGTTCAGGTGGTGAAGAGGCTTCACCAACTTCCACTGCTGCAAGGGGTTCTTCTTCAAACTGAACACGCCTTTCAATAAAGGCCTTGTTTGTGTCCAAGTTTATCAACTAGTACCCTTTTGAATCTTCAGAGTATCCCACAAAAAGGCACTCTTGGATTTGGGGCTGCAAAGCCTTCCTCTTCTCTGTAGGAATCTTGGCCCATGCCTTTGAGCCAAAAATTCTGAAATGGGTCACATCTGGCTTGTGCCCACTCCATGCTTCGAAGGGAGTCATGCCATCAAGCTGTTTGTGAGGCACCCTATTATGAATATAGGCTGCACAATTGATAGCTTCGGCCCAGTACTTTGGTGGCAAAGTTTTGGCCTCCATCATGCATGTTGCCATCTCCTTCAGTGATCTGTTCTTCCTTTCTGCAACACCATTCTGCTGTGGTGTGTAGGGGATAGAATGCTGCATCTGAATACCTGCATCTGCACAATAGTTAATAAAATCAGTCTTGACATACTCACCACCATTGTCAGATCTGAGTGCCTTGAGTTTTCTTCCACACTAGTTTTCAACCAAAGCCTTGAAGACTTTGAATAGGCCAAAAACTTCTGACTTGTGTTTCATGAAGTGAACCCAACAATACCTGGAAAAATCATCAATAAAGGTCAGTGCATATTTGTCCTGACTCATGGACATATGAGGGAATGGGCCAGCAACATCACTGTGAATCAGCTCGAGGGGTGCAAAGGTTCTCTCATGGCTGGCTTTCTCAAATTTGTGCTCTGGGTATTTTCCTAGGATACAACCTTGGCAGACTCCTTTGGAAAATTTTATCTTGGGCAACCCTATAACCATTTATTTCTCACTAAGATCAGACAGATACTTGTAATTTAGATGGCCAAATATTTCATGCCATAGCTTGCTAGCTTCATTAGCATGGATAAGAAGAGCAGAGGGGTTTGAGTAACGCAGGAAGTGTGAGAACATGTATACCTTCTGAGCATGATTTGCAACTCCTTTTGCAATGACTCTACCACTTGATATTTCTGTAATCTCAACTTCATCGGGGGAGAATATGAATTTCCTAGGAGACCCAGTGTGGGTCATCTGGTACACTGATAGAAGGTTGGAGGCGAGACCAGGGACATACAGCACATTGTTGAACTGCCCATGATCAAGATCTATTCTTCCTTTGCCTAAAATTTCAGTGAGAGAGTCATCTCCCAATACAATAGATGGTCCTTTCGACTTGTCCAGTGAGGATAAGGCCTCCTTAGTCAAAACCATGTGTCTTGAAGCTCCAGAATCAATGATAAAACTGGGTGAGCTTGATGTGCCAGCAACTAGAGCATGAACTCTCTCTCTGTCATCAGAACTTGATCCTCCTTCTCTCTTCTTTGAGCTTTCTGGAAGGGAGATGCCATTCTTCTCCAGCAGTTGAGTTAACATATCTATCTGCCTTTTCATACAAGAGCTTTCAGTGTGATTTCCCTTCGAACAGTATGAGCACTTGTTCATATCACCTTTGTTTTTCTTCTTCTGGGTATTTTTCTTGGGACCTTGTTGATCCTCCGAAGACTGCTTCTTGTCTCTCTTTTGCTCAGGTTGCTTTTTAGCTTTCTTTTTGCTTTTTGAATCCACCCTCGAATCTCCAGCAACCAGAGCTTGGTCTTTGGAAGGTTTGATGGTGCCCATCATCACCAGCTTGTCTTGTTCTTGTGTGAGAGATTCCATGAAATCTGCAAGGCTAGGCATCTTCCAGGTTCGAGCTATGAGTTTTGCGGCATAGAAGGTCAAAACAAAGACTGAGTAGTCAGGTCCTAGCTTTGAGAGGATGGCCAATACGAGCTGATCATATTTCTTTTCGATATCACACTGCTTCAGCTGCAAAACTAGTGCTTTGAACTTGGAGAAATATAGCTGCAGGGATTCAAAGCTACTGGGACTCAGAGAAATCAGCTCATTCTCGATCTGATGTCCCCTCATCTCATATGTCTTTCCAAAAAGATCACATAGCTTCTCCCATACTTGATCCGGTGAAGTCAATCCGTCGAGATGGAAAAGGAGGTCTCGGGAAATATTGAGACATAGGAGGCCATAGGCCTCATCTCTCCGATTGTGCCATTTTATCTTCTCTGCAGTAGCATTGGGCTCTGCTTCTGTATCCATAGTCACCCTGTAGAGGCCTTTCGCTCTCAACAATATCTCCATCTCTGCTTTCCATTCAAAATAGTTGAAGGGAGTCAAGATAGTTTTCTGTGAATCCATAGCTTTAGAAAATCTGTCCCGGCTGTCAGTAGAAGGCTCCCAGTCTTGATGTCGAACTTGCAAAACAATTTTTGAAGGAGAGTAACAACCTACAATGGCTCTGATACCATGTAGAAATTCATGCCTGCAGTAGATTAACTTCACCCACAACAATTAACAATTGATCATGCAAAATTATCAACAATGGAGACTGAATATGGAGCTGTAACACTAAATTTTATTAACTGAGTGTACAATAGAAAAACCTATAATAACATAGGTTGCTGAATATATAGAATACATGAGTAAATCAAATGCATAAGGAAGCATCCAAAACTAGCATAAAGCAAGCTTACCCAAAATAGGCAAATCCCCCATAGGTGTAAAAAGCTGATCCCAATCTATCAAGGACCCCACGAATTAGCAAGGGCGCATAGGCAAGCTAAAGAGTGGTCAAATGGCAGCTCATAAATGATTTTGCATGGAGGAAAGAGTGGAGGATGAAAGGGGAATAAAACAGGTTCACCTCAGCTAGTCATGCTTTCCTATGTGCCTTAAAACACTGAAAAAGCAGGGCATAAAGCAGAAAAAGCAGATAGGTGCCTAGGAGGCCAGGAATAAAGTAGATTTGATTCCTAAGGCTTTCCCAAGCACTACATGAGTCAATAATGGCAAGTTTGACCTCTATGGATAGGCAATTAGCAACTTGCACATGGTGGGACTCATGGACTAGGCAAATAAGACAAAAATAAATGAATTAATGTCTAAGTGGGTAATACTATGGGTTTTATTATTCTAACATAACCAAGCCTTGGCTAGGGGGCATAAAGACATCATTTTTGCTATTGACTATTTTACGAAATGGGCAGAGGCAATGCCTACTTTTAAAGGCGCTGGGGAAACAACAGCTTTCTTCATATTCAATCAGGTTATAGCACAGTTTGGTATACCCAAATTGATTGTTACTGACCATGGTAGTCATTTTAAAAATAAGATGATGACGGAACTGAACACTATGCTCAGATTTAGACAAGAACATTCATCTTCATACTATCCGCAAGCAAATGGTCAGGTTGAGGCTGTCAACAAAACTTTAAAGACTATCCTTAAATGTACAATTGATGTAGCCTGTTCTAATTGGCACATCATGCTATATATTGCTCTTTGGGCCTACCGAACTAACATAAAAATTGCTATGGGTTTCTCCCCCTTCCAACTCATTCATGGAGTGGAAGTAGTTACTCCGATTGAGTGTGAAATCTCATCTCTAAAAATAGCTATTCATGCGTTACCTGATACGATCGAGCTTGAGGAACGTCTGGTACATTTGGAACACATTGATGAATAGCATAGAGATGCGCTGACCGCTAATCAAGCTCATAAAAATAGGGTCAAAACTCAATATCATAAATTCGTCAAACCTCGGGTTTTCTCTGAGGGGGAACTTGTCTTGCTTTGGGACCAAGACAAAGAACCCCTGGGGGTAGGAAAATTCAAGGCCATGTGGTTAGGACCTTATGTCGTATCTAAAGTCTTGAACAAGGGCATATATGAGTTAATTTATTTTTATGGGAACAAGTTGCCTGAGCCTAGAAATGGGATCTACCTGAAAAAGTACTATGCTTAGGCTTAGCACTTTTTCTTGTATTTTTCTTGTATGTATTTTTATGTACATTAGGTTGTCAGTTTTTTTTTATACTATCTGTTGGTTGTTGTAGATGTCTTCTGAAATGTATATAGGGTTCACTGATGGCGCTAGCCATCACACTTGTAATCTAGCTTCAGCAGCATGGGTCATTTACTCCCCTTCAGGACAACTAGTTGCCGCTCGAGGCGCTTGCTTAGGTCCTGCTTCTAATAATGTTGTTGAGCATAGGGCCATAATTGAGCTTCTATGGGATGCTTTTTCACGTGGTATCACCCAGCTTGAAGTTCGTTTGGACTCTCAGCTGCTGGTTTCCCAGCTCAATCGAGCTTATCAGGTACGAAATCCTATTCTATTACGTTAGTTAATGTAAATTCGGTTATTGGAAAGAAATTTTGAAGTTATTATATTCAATCACATTCCATGAAATTAGAATTCATTGACTGATGCATATGCTAATTACATTTTAGATTGGCATCTAACACACATTTCATAAAGATATACAACACACATATAAAAAACATTTGTAAATAAACCAACAACAATATATATATATGTAAAATATCCGTTCATAGATAGGTCGAGTTTGATCCTCTGATCCCGTCATAACGGTATAATATACAAAAATATACAAAAATGTGGATCGCAGTCCATCAAAATGTCCTAGATCTAAGCAGGACCACCCTGGTCACTTGGACCACCTTGGTCCCCATGGTCCCTTTGTACTCTGGCTTCCTCATCCTCTTCAGCTTTGGCAGGCTCCATAGCATCTATGTATACAAGAACTGCTCTGGCCACTCGCCTCAAAAGACGTAACCAGACTGGTGGAACTCCAACAACGAAATCCTACATGGCAGTCAAGATATGCTCTATCCACAAGGTGGGAACTCTTTGGGTTAGCCTGACCAGCTTCCCCTCTAGAACCTTGATCAGCCCTGGGTCTTTTCCTATGACAGGATGAACAAACATGCGTGGATGCCCCTTAGGGCGGACCGGTCTAATATCTGCATTTTGACACATGTATAGGATTAAGACTTGTATATATGTATATATCTATCGTTTTAAAATTCATTAAATTTTTTAAAATGATAAAAATTAAAAATTGTTTATCTATCTCTCCCCATGCTCCTCCTGGAGGGAGGACAAGGTCTGGGTCACCTCGAAAATCCATGCTAGCATATGGAAACTGCTCTAGTGCTGGTAATTGTCGTTCCCACCAGACATAGAAATCATCATCATATACACTATGCACTGTATCTCCTCCTCCTTGATGGAGGAATATGTCTTCCCACCTACTCAGCCTCGGCTGATGTGGAGATCAGACTGGTAGAGGTATGGCAGGGCTCAACCCTGGTACTCTCTCTCAAAGAAGGAAACCAATATGCTTGCATAACCAAATTTCTTTTGCCTTCCTCTCTTGCAATCAAACAGTTGTCTTTTCATGATAGAGACAACTCCCGAACACCAATCATAGAGGGCACCATGAAAACAATCCACCGCCAACCTCATTTGGTTCCATGTAGCCAGATGTAATGAGGAGGATCCTGAAATCCTCATGATGGTGCTCGTAAGTACCTATAGTGTAAAGTCACGGATATGTGCAATAGGGACACAACTCCCTCTCTTTTGGGTACCTGGTGTGAAAAACACATCTATGTAGTTCTGGACACTTAAAGGGTCACCGCCCTTGCCGGTGCCCTCTAAGTTGACTGGTGCTCCTTGTCATGATAAACCAGTAATGAAATACATGTCCTCAGTAGTAATCTCCAAATTCTCACCCTGTAGGTCAAACATCCTCAAATCATGATCCCAATAGTTTATCATGAACTCCAATAGGTGGACATTGGCCCACATGGGTGATGTGCAAAAGAATTTTAATAGCCCACTTGTTCGCAATGCATGTATAGTGGGCGCACTTTGGAGTGCTTCTTGGTTCATTGTTTCATGTTCCTGTTCCCTCCATTCCAACACCATCTTCACACCTAGTAAAATAAGTAATTTGATTCAATTAATCTCCAATTTCAAATTTTTTTGACTATAATTAGATTTTTATCCTTCATGCAGTACACACAACTATCTAGTTAGACATGTCGCATACTGTACGTGACTGTCTATAAAGGCAACCCGAATACAAAATGCATGTACGCAAGTCTTTACACTCCCGCATACAGAATGCATGTACGCAAGTCTTTACACTGTGAACCTGCATACGCACAGTGACATGTTTTAGGATGCTTTTAATCATGAAATTGGGACTCAAAATTAATAATTGCTAGGATCAAAATGAAGAGCTCAGGGTGTAGGCTTACCTGCAACTTGCGGAATTTGATCTCGTCTGCTAGATTGTCCATAATGATTGAACAAAGGTTGAGGTAAAAACTTGCTTCTTATGGCTAAAAATTTCAAATGGTGAGTTTTGTTTTGATTTTCAACTATTTATAGAAATTTTATTTCTCCAAGTGGGTTTTTTCCTATAGTTTGAAAATCTATTCAACTAATACCTTATTTCTTTTTGCTTTGAAACAGGTTTTTCATCATTATAAATTGTTTTTTGCTCCAATAGGGTAGTTTTGTCATTTCCAATGCATCTTTGGCATTTATATTCAATCCACATTAACCTTAGCAATCAACATTTTTTCATGGACTGTGGTATTATAAACCATTAGTTCCCTATTTTTACCATTGTTCTTCCATGGAAAGGACCCTTTTTTCATGAGTATCTTCCTTCAAAGCCTATGTTGTTCTTTGATACTTATGCCTCAACTATTTCAAGTACAGAAGTATCCTTTTAGCTATTTTTCACACCAAATAGAGATTCTTTTGAATCTCTTTTTACAAGCTATCCCTTTATAGGACTCCTCGCCCTTATGGAGTTTCTTTAGGCCCAGGTCTGACTCCTTCAAAATAGACTTGACTACCGAGTTAACTTGTCCGTTCAAGCTCATTAAGAATATGTGAACGGGCATCCGCATTAGTGGTAGGTTATCTCTTTCTCGGACCAAGTGGAATAATACGAGAAAGGATCCCTCTCTTTTCTATTTTGAATTGAGAAGAGTATTCTCAGGCATAGGTTTAGCACTTTTCTAGACCTGAGGGACTAAATTTACGAAAAAGGAACGCCCGGTATGAGCTTAGTTTTCTCTTTTTCATGCTCTAGACCTAAACATGAAAAATATTTTGAGTGTACTTTGTGTCTTTTTCATGCTCATTAAGCACTTAAGAACAAAGCAACGAGTTTATTGCTATAATATAGAAATTCAGACCAGCAATAGATTGATTTCACTCACAACAAATTACAATTGATCATGCAAAATTATCAACAATGGAGACTGAATATGGAGCTGTAACACAAAATTATATTAACTCAGTGTACAATAGCCAACCCTGTAATAACATAGGCTGCTGAATATATAGAATACATCAATAGGTCGAATGCACAAGGAGGCATCCAAAGCTAGCATAAAGCAGGCTTACCCAAAATAGGCAAATCCCCCATAGGTGTAAAAAGCTGATCCCAAATCTGTCATGAAGCTCACAAATTGGCAAGGGCGCATGGGCAAGCTAATGAGTGGTGGAATGGCAACTCATACATGCTTTTGCATGGAGGAAAGAGTGGAGGAGGAAGAGGCAACAAAGCTGATTCACCTCACCTAGTCTTGCTTTCCTATGTGCCTTAAAACACTGAAAAAGCAGGGAATAAAGCAAAAAAAGCAGATGGGCACCTAGGAGGCCAGGAATAAAGCAGATTTGATTCCTAAGCC
>LPNX011115398.1:0-117916 GCA_001517045.1 Pseudotsuga menziesii | reverse complement strand
GACTTGTCCAGTGAGGAGAAGGCCTCCTTAGTCGAAACCATGTGTCTTGAAGCTCCAGAATCTATGATAAAACTGGGTGAACTTGATGTGCTAGCAACTAGAGCATGAAATCTCTCTCTGTCATCCAAACTTGATCCTCCTTCTCTCTTCTTTGAGCCTTCTGGAAGGGAGATGCCATTCTTCTCCAACAGTTGAGTTAACATATCTATATGCTTTTTCATACAAGAGCTTTCAGTATGATTGCCCTTCGAACAGTATGAGCACTTGTTCATATCACCTTTGTTTTTCTTCTTCTGGGTATTTTTCTTAGGACCTTGTTGATCCTCTGGAGACTGCTTCTTGTCTCTTCCTTTCTCAGGTGGATTTTTAGCTTTCTTTTTGCTTTTTGAATCCACCCTTGAATCTCCAATAACCAGAGCTTAGTCTTTGGAAGGTTTGATGGTGCCCATCATCACCAGCTTGTCTTGTTCCTGTGTGAGAGATTCCATGAAATCTGTGAGGCTAGGCATCTTCTAGGTTCGAGCTGTGAGTTTTGTGGCATAGAAGGTCGAAACAAAGATTGAGTAGTTAGGTCCTAGCTTCGAGAGGATGGCCAACACGAGCTGATCATATTTCTTTTCGATACCACACTGCTTCAGCTGCAAAACTAGTGCTTTGAACTTGGAGAAATATAGCTGCAGGGATTCAAAGCTGTTGGGACTTAGAGAAATCAGCTCATTTTCGATCCGATGTCCCCTCATCTCATCTGTCTTTCCAAAAAGCTCAGACAGCTTCTCCCATACTTGATCCGGTGAAGTTAATCCATCGAGATGGAAAAGGAGGTCTCGGGAAATACTGAGACATAGGAGGCCATATGCCTCATCTCTCTGATTGTGCCATTTGATCTTCTCTGCAGCAGCATTGGGATCTGCTTCTATAGCCATAGTCACCCTATAGAGGCCTTTCTCTCTCAACAAAATCTCCATCTCTGCTTTCCATTCAAAATAGTTGAAGGGAGTCAAGATAGTTTTCTGTGAATCCATAGCTTCAGAAAATATGTCCCAGCTGTCAGTAGAAGGCTCCCAGTCTTGATGTCGAAACTGCAAAACAATTTTTGGAGGAGAGTAACAACCTACAATGGCTCTGATACCATGTAGAAATTCATACCAGCAATAGATTGATTTCACTCACAACAAATTACAATTGATCATGCAAAATTATCAACAATGGAGACTGAATATGGAGTTGTAACACAAAATTATATTAACTCAGTGTACAATAGCCAACCCTGTAATAACATAGGTTTCTGAATATATAGAATACATCAATAGGTCGAATGCACAAGGAGGCATCCAAAGCTAGCATAAAGCAGGCTTACCCAAAATAGGCAAATCCCCCATAGGTGTAAAAAGCTGATCCCAAATCTGTCATGAAGCTCACGAATTGGCAAGGGCACATGGGCAAGCTAATGAGTGGTGGAATGGTAGCTCATACATGCTTTTACATGGAGGAAAGAGTGGACGAGGAAGAGGCAACAAAGCTTATTCACCTCACCTAGTCTTGCTTTCCTATGTGCCTTAAAACACTGAAAAAGCAGGGAATAAAGCAGAAAAAGTAGATGGGCGCCTAGGAGGCCAGGAATAAAGCATATTTGATTCCTAAGCCTTCCCCAAGTGCTACATTAGTCAAATATGGCAAGTTTGACCTCTATGGATAGGCAATTAGCAACTTGCACATGGTGGGACTCATGGACTAGGCAAATAAGACAAAAATAAATGAATTAATGTCTAAGTGGGTAAATACTATGGGTTGATTATTCTAACATGTAAGCCCCATTTCTCGTAATCAAATGGATCTTTCCGAGTGATCTTGCTTTTCTTCACACTCGTAAAACTCAAGCTATTTTTATGCTATTTTGGAAGGAGCATTGGGTAGGTGGTAATTTAACCTTTTTCAGACCTCCCTAACTAAGTACGAAAAAGGTTCACCTTTTCTTCTACGGAAGTTAAGAGAGTTCTTCTATGGTATGTTTTATACTTTTTCATCCTCAGGAGACTAAATTGGATGAAAAAGGACCCCCCTAGAGTCTTCTTTGGAGTTTTCAGACTCTCTAAATGTGAAAACACCAACTGAGCATGTACTAGTTCGGGCTCCTTAAATCCACAAATCAATGACACTATCAAGCATTATTTTCCCTTCTCTTCAAGCTTGTTAAAAAATGAAGAGGGAACCGAGTTGACTTTCCTGGACTCATTAATATTTAACAAGGAAGGAAAGGAATAAGTTTTCTCTCGTTTTCAGTAGTGGTAGCATGTCATCCTTGAACATATCATTCTTTGTCTTTTCCGATACTCATGTCTCTGTATCTACTTTCAATTCAACTATTACTTTGAGTTTCCTACTCCTCCTATTGTACGTTATACCTGGGGAATCTAATCATGTCTCCTACATGACAGATAAGTCTAGTTGTTCTATCTATAAGTTACAAGCTGCCTTGGGTCATCTCTGTGTCATGCTCATTTTTCAAGGACTTCACCCAATGTTTGATATATATCCTAATCCCATCATTGTTATATCTATTATCTATTGTGTCTCCCTTCTTTTACCTAGTTCCTAGTCACTCTTGTGATCCGTTGGAGGATCTATTGCCTTCCTTATCACAGTATGGTTCCGATTCAGTACTTCTTGATGACGAAGACCTAGATTTTTGATGATCGTACCTTAGGATTCCCTTTCATTATTGGTGAATTCCTTCACTTCAGTTGTCACTTGTCATTTGATTGACAAACTGTTGAATCCTTTCCATGTTCGACTTCAACCTACATTTATTCACATGGCTTGGATTGTACGGGTTCTTTGGGATAGTTTATGAAGACCTTAGTTCCTCCCCTATGGACTAAGTTGCACAAGATTATGTTCCATTTATGTACATAGCTTCCAGATCTTTGAAGACTCATCATTATTGTATATTATGGCTTTGATCCACCTTTGTAATATACGTGGTTTTGCACCCGTATCATATGATGTACTCAAATATTGTAAAGGAGCTAGTGTTTTAGTATATTGAACATAACATCCTCAGATATGACTTTGTATATGACACTATAATATATTTGTTTTAGGTACTGCCTCTGCTCCATTGGATTTTTGAGTTCTCCAAAGATAAATGTTATAATGTATTTCGGCCATTGTTTCCCTCTAACCTCACACATTAGGGGGCATCTGTTATCTACCTATATGGCACTTCTCCATATGTGTGCCGACATTCCCTATGTTGGCACACAAAAGGACATTTATGGATTGAAGGTTGCCTAAAACACTATAGATGGGCATATTATGAATTACATTTATCATCCATCTAGCTGGTTATTTTTACCTTTGACTATGTCAAGTGTTGTACGCACCTTTTCTCATATGCAACTCGCGTACATACATGCCTTTTATTAAAGCATGTCGCGTGTTGTATGCGAGTATCTGTAATAGCATATCGCATATAGATCTATATGTGGGTTCCCATTAGAGCTACTTACGTGTCATATGCGGGCTGCCAGTATTAATACCTGCATACACCTTCCTTTGACATTAAAAATAATAAATCGTGATTATTTGAGATTTGTTAAGCCCTTAACCATAATCACCTTAACTGTCTCAACCACCTCAACCCTCGAAACTGCCTTATTTCACTAAGTATAAATAAAGGCCTTGGGGAGGGTATTAATCAATGATACTTGGAGAGTAAGGTTATGCTGGTGGTGTCTATTCAGAAGTATTTGGAGCAATGGAACTCAGAATCCTTTGGTTGCAGAGGAGTCCTTGTCTCAGGCGTTGGGTTGTAATATGAACTCATTCATTATGGTTAATAAAAAGAATCCTTCTTCCATTTGTGTCTTGAATATCTTTCATGTATCATGGTTTGATGAATACTTATGATTAAGCACTTTGTATATGATTTATCTAACCTGTTTTATATACATGTATCATCTTGCACTTGGAGGATTTTCTCTTGACAGGTGAAGGAGAGGCATCCCTGAAGACTTTGGAGGAGAAGCAGAGTGGAAGAGGACAAAGCTAGGATCAACCGTCGTGTATCGGGTGAGTCTATTCTACCCTCTTATTTCCTTTTCTGTACTCTAGGGTCGATTGCCTGCAAGTTTTATGAGTATGTTGGTAACCCCAGACCTTCATTTATAAGGTGTTTATTCATGTACAACAGGAACATTTCAAAGATAGTGGCAAGACGAGTAGAAAAAAATACCCTTGAAACTCAAGTAGAAAATAGTAATCTTAGGTGTAAGCCACAGTGGCAAGATGAGTAGAAATAAATACTCTTGAAGCTCATGTTTTTGGTAGCTCACCAATTTATCTAATTTAATATTTAAAGGAATTTAGGTATTTTTGTGATATTAGGTAATTTGTCCCCTAAATGTTTCTCATTTTTCTTTTCCAGGTAACATATTTTGGAGGGAACCTCTTGGGCGGTTCCTCTCATTCCAAGGATGGTACTCAGGGTAAACCCTAGATTGTTCAGGGCACAAGGCCATGTTAACAACTGAATAGATTATGTATAGCTAATCAACATTCAACTCACTAAGAGGAAACATGCTAGAAAGTGGGATTTGAACTCCGGTGGCGAGGGTAACAATTTTTTGGGACACCACTTTTGTCCTATAATTTTGAAAAATAGGGGCATGTATCTAACAAAATGTCCAATGATTTCACAGTCTAATTTTCTGCTCATTTTTGCAAAGAAGGAAAAGAGATGCCCAAGAAAGCCTCTCTTATCCCAAGTAAGAAGTGTTTTTTAATCAACAACATAATTTTATAGGGATGCCAAATGAATACCACGTGATGTGTTTCACTCTAGTTTCGCATACATAACCATCCTTGGGGACTGAATTTTGTGTCATGATGTTCATTTGGTGAGGTCTACCATTAGATGTTTATCTTGCTACCCCATTAAATATGTCACTTGAGGAGTCATTGTATTCAAAAATTCCTATTCAATCAATGAAGTACACAATGGTAAATTTGGATGATTCACCCTAGCAATTGGTTAGGTTGTATAGATTTCTCCACCGAACCCAATTAGGTCAAGGAAATCTGACCTAACACTAAGTAGCTCACCGAGCTCCCTAAAATGTGTTTCCAAAAGATGAATAATAACAATGATACCCTTTTGGTTCAACCAACCTTCTTATATAGCTTTTAGGGTTTGCATGCATGCCACTTTTAGGGTATGCATGTCACTTTAGGGTTTGCATGCATGTCACTTTTAGGTTTTGCATGCATGCCGGTTTTAGGGTTTGCATGCATGTCACTTTTAGCAACATTTCAAAGATAGTGGCAAGACGAGTAGAAACAAATACTCTTGAAACTCAAGTAGAAAATAGTAATCTTGGGTGTAAGCCACAGTGGCAAGATGAGTAGAAATAAATACTCTTGAAGCTCACGTTTTTGGTAGCTAACCAATTTATCTAATTTAATATTCAAAGGAATTTAGGTATTTTTTGTTATACTAGATAATTTGTCCCCTAAATGTTTGTCAAAATTCTTTTCTAGGTAACATATTTGGGAGGGAACCTCCTGGGAAGTTCCTCTCATTCCAAGGATGGTACTCAGGGTAAACCCTAGATTATTCAAGGCACAAGGCCATGTTAACAACTCATGAATAGATAATTTATATCTAATCAACATTCAACTCACTAAGAGGAAACATACCAGAAAGTGGGATTTGAACTCCGGTGGCGAGGGTAACAACCTTTTGGGACACCACTTTTGTGGACTATAATTTTGAAGAATAGGGACATGTATCTAACAAAATGTCCAATGATTTCACAGTCTGGTTTTGTGCTCTTTTTTGCAAAGAAGGAAAAGAGATGTCCAAGAAAGCCTCTCTTATCCCAAGTAAGATGTGTTTCTTAATCAACAACATAATTTTATAGGGATGACAAATGAAGACCACGTGATGTGTTTCAATCTAGTTTCGCATGCATAACCATCCTTGGGGACTGAATTTTGTGTCATGATGCTCATTAGGCGAGGTCTACCATTAGATGTGTATCTTGATGCCCCATTAAATATGTCACTTGAGGAATCAATGTATTCAAAAATTCCTATTCAAATAATGAAGTACACAATGGTGAATTTGGATGATTCACCCTAGCAATTGGTTAGGTTGTATAGATTTTGCCAGTGAATCCAATTAGGTCAGGGAAATATGCCCTAACCCTAAGTAGCTCACCGAGTTCCCAAAACGTGTTTCCCAAAAATGAATAATAACAATGATACCCTTTTGGTTCAACTAACCTTCTTATATAGCTTTTAGGGTTTGTATGTCAGTTTTAGGGTTTGCATGCATATCACTTTTAGGAACATTTCAAAGATAGTGGCAAGACGAGTAGAAATAAATGCTCTTGGAGCTCATGTTTTTGGTAACTAACCAATTTATCTAATTTAATATTTAAAGGAATTTAGGTATTTTTTGTTATATTTGGTAATTTGTCCCCTAAATGTTTGTCAAAATTCTTTTCTAGTTAACATATTTGGGAGGGAACCTCTTGGGAGGTTCCTCTCATTCCAAGGATGGTACACAAGGTAAAGCCTGGATTGTTTAGGGCACAAGGCCATGTTAACAACTCATGAATAGATAATGTATAGCTAGTCAACATTCAGCTCACTAAGAGGAAACATGCCCAAAAGTGGGATTTGAACTCCGGTGGTGAGGGTAATAACTTTTTGGGACACCAATTTTGTCCTGTAATTTTGAAGAATAGGGGCATGTATCTAACAAAATGTCCAATGATTTCACAGTCTGGTTTTGTGCTCATTTTTGCAAAGAAGGAAAAGAGATGTCCAAGAAAGCCTCTCTTATCCCAAGTAAGATGTGTTTCTTAATCAACAACATAATTTTATAGGGATGCCAAATGAAGACCACATGATGTGTTTCACTCTAGTTTCACATGCATAACCATCCTTGGGGACTAAATTTTGTGTCATGATGTTCATTTGGTGAGGTCTACCATTAGATGTGTATCTTTCTGCCCCATTAAATATGTCACTTGAGGAATCATTATATTCAAAATTTCCTATCCAATCAATGAAGTACACAATGGTGAATCTAGATTATTCACCCTAGAAATTGGTTAGGTTGTATAGATTTTGCCACCGAATCCAATGAGGTCAAGGCAATCTGCCCTAACCCTAAGTAGCTCACCAAGCTCCCAAAACGTGTTTCAAAAATATGAATAATAATAATGATACCCTTTTGTTTTTACTAACCTTCTTATATAGCTTTTAGGGTTCGTATGTTAGTTTTAGGGTTTGCATGCATGTCACTTTTAGGGTATGCATGTCACTTTAGGGTTTGCATGCATGTCACTTTTAGGTTTTGCATGCATGCCATTTTTAGGTTTTGCATGCATGTCACTTTTAGGAACATTTCAAAGATAGTGGCAAGACAAGTAGAAAAAATTACTCTTGAAACTCAAGTAGAAAATAGTAATCTTAGGTGTAAGCCACAGTGGCAAGATGAGTAGAAATAAATAATCGAGAAGCTCATGTTTTTGGTAGCTAACTAATTTATCTAATTTAATATTGGAAGGAATGTAGGTAATTTTTGTGATATTAGGTAATTTGTCCCCTAAATGTTTGTCAAAATTCTTTTCCAGGTAACATATTTGGGAGGGAACCTCCTGTGCGGTTCCTCTCATTCCAAGGATGGTACTCAGGGTAAACCCTATATTGTTCAGGGCACAAGGCCACGTTAACAACTCATGAATAGATGTGTTTCTTATCCCAAGTGAGATGTGTTTCTTAATCCCAAGTAAGATGTGTTTCTTAATCAACAACATAATTTTATAGGGCTTCCAAATGAAGACCACGTGATGTGTTTCACTCTACTTTCGGATGCATAACCATCCTTGGGGACTGAATTTTGTGTCATGATGTTCAGTTGGCGAGGTCTACCATTAAATGTGTATCTTGTAGCCCCATTAAATATGTCACTCGAGGAATCATTGTATCCAAAAATATATTTATCTTCTTTGACATGTTTTGACATGATTTTAATGTGAGAATTTCTCATCATGAACATGTGCACAATGTTAAATTTGGTAAATTTAATTTTGACATGTTTTTAATCTGTTCAAAATTCTTATCATGCACAGCTTCACAGCTTGAGGGTGAAGCAAGCTTGGCTACTATGCAGCGACAGACCCAGAGGTCATTGTGAGGTAAATTTCATAGTTATTCAATTCATAGTCAAGTATATATAAAAATAAATCTTCTTTTACACATCTAAATCTAAGATGTTGTTGTTCCTAGGTGGTGGCTCTCAGCATGACAGACGTCTGTCTGATGGGTCTACAGGGGCCGATGAACAAACAAAAAGGATATGTTTAGTGTCTATTATTCAAGTATGCCATTTCTAGGGAGAGAAATTGTATATATGTACATTTTCACTAGAATTCTCGTCTGGCATGTTTTTTAATCTGTGCAAAATTCTTATCATGCATAGCTTCACAGCTTGAGGGTGAAGCAAGATTGGATGCTATGCAGTGACAAACCCAGAGGTCATCATCAGGTAAATTTCATTGTTATTCAATTCATAGTCAAGTATATATAAAAATAAATGTTCTTTTACACATCTAAACCTAAGATCTTGTTGTGGCCAGGTGGTGGCTCTCAGCATGACAGACATCTGTCTAAGGGGTCTATAGGGGCTGGTGAACAAACACATAGGATGCCATTGCGAGGTAGATATTGTTTTCATACACTTTGATTGGAATTCTTGTTTGGCATGATTTTTAATATGTGGAAATTTCTTATCAGGAACAGCTTTACAGCTTCAACTTGAAGCAATTTTGGCTACTACCATGCATCCATAGTACGTAAGGTCATCATCGGGTAAATTCAAATGGTATTCATTTCATGATGAAGTATATATAAACATAGATATTCTTGTACACATCTTGATAAGATCTTGTTGGCACAGGTGGTGGCTCTAAGCACAACGGACGTCTGTCTGATGGGTCTACAAGGGCTGGTGGACAAACACATAGGATGCCATTGCAAGGTAGAGATTGTTTACATACAATTTGACTAGAATTCTTGTTTGACATGTTTTTTAACATGTGGAATATTCTTACCATGCATAGCTTCACAACTTAAGGCTGAAGTAATCTTGGCTACTATGCAGCCACAATCCCTGAGGTCATCGTCAGGTAAATTCAGTTGTTATTTAATTCATACTCAAGTCTATATGAACATAAATATTATTTTACCTAGTCTTTCTAAGATGTTGTTACATGCACAGGTGGTGGATCTGAGCATGATAGACGTATGTCTGAGGGGTCTACATGGGTTGATGGAAAAACAAATAGGAAACACTTAGTTTCTTATTCCTCAGATACGCCATCGCTAGGTAGAGGTTGTTTATACATGTACATTCTGACTAGAAATCTTGTTTGATGATTTTTCTTGTTAACTTACATGTGATTGCCATTTTTTGGTTTTGTACAGGTGCTTCTAGACATTCTGACAATAATGATGGGGCACAAGATGATGCATCGGGTATTTATAATGAAATCATTTTATATGGACATGTATAATTTGATTGAAAAATTTGATACATATATTCTAATAATTGCACGCGCGTCTTCTTATAAGGTTTTCTACTCCTAATGCTAATGCACCTCCTGAGACAAGGAGACATCATCGGGTGTATCAATATGCTCAAAATGATAGATATGATCCTCTTTTCAGTCATCCTAGAGATGTTCCCGAGGAGAATCCTTGGGAATACAACATCGCTATGCTGACTCTGGAATAGATGAAGGAGAATTCCTCCAGATTGAAGGCAGAACTTGAATCTTCAAATCTCTCTTTTGGTACTCAACAATGTCTCTAAATTGTTTTGCACAATCTAAATTGTTTGATCGAGACATATATTTGGGTTGGACCATCAACCCATATTTTTCATGATATGATGCGTAGGAGGCTGTTTTTAGTTATGGGTCGCCACAAGTTTGAAGAAGTAAAGAAATTTGTCACAAAAGAAATGGTCTTCTCATGTTTTGACTTGTGGCCTAAAGACAAAAAACGTCTAAAGATCGCAAGATTCAATGATCCTTTGATTGCACTAAACATTTATTCGAGGTTCCTGTGTGCATATGGGAAGTTCCCAAATGATGACGAGGTTCCTCAGTATTTTGTTAAGATGTTGATTGCAGAGTTTCGGTTTAACATGGACCCCAACTATACAGATACGAGATCCAGTTTCTATGGTGCCGGGAAAGGTCATACATATGAACGACCTGATGCATGACGATATGTTTATTATAGGTGTCCAAGTCCTTGGTTAGTACAACCACATCCTCGAGTCATAGATTCACTAGAAGAGTTGGAAACAACATCCCAAATAGCAAGACGGGTGAGGGAAGAGATACGAGACTGTGTTGGGGCTGCATTGGCAGGGGTGGAAATCAGCCTACATAGTATTTCATCTGCATCCAATATGGATGCAAGCCCATTTGATTATTATTCTAATGATCACTTGAAAAGTATGAGTTGATTAGAGCTTGAGTAGTATGCAGCATATTGTAGAGACAATTATAAGCGAGTCGTTTCTCGACAAAATCAAAGCAGGGGTATGGTACATAAGTATGCTATAATATATGAAATTTAGTATATGAAATCTAATGTTTTTAATATATGAAATTTAATATATAAAATTTATGCAGTATACCAAATTCATGAATGATGATGATGTTGATGATACAAATTTGTTTGACCCGGAAGAAACAGAGGCTAGTGGCACAAATATAGATGTTGAGGAAATTCTAGTTTCACAATTTCAACCGATGACGCAGGTATGGATATTTATTTATTTTAATCTTTAATTACTTTTTGTATATTTTGTCCCCAAATTTGTATATATATATATATATATATATATATATATATACACATATACTGAATTTCATTTTGACTTTTTAACCCACAGAAAACCAGGATCCATTGGTGTTCCGGTCCAAAGGTTTAGATTGATCTACTATAGATGCAAATCAATAGTGCTCCACATTCATTGTATGTACTTTTCATTGTATTCATCAGTTATTAGTTAATTGTTTTCTTGTCCTTCATACTTGTTAGCTTGGGAACACATATTCATGTAGTTTGTTGGTGATTTGACCTATTTCCAGTGTTGCTTGCTTATGGGGGTTTCACTCGTAGTCTTCTTCACTCAGGTGCTAGAATTCCATAAGGGTTTGAGCCCACATGCATGGACACTTTGAGCTAGTATGCACTATTTTATGATAGTTGGCTATTAGCATAGTTTTTGGGTTTAGATGATATGACAACTCTCTCTTCCCTCCATCTAGATGGTTGGTGTGACAACATTATGGAGTTGAAGGCCTTATTTCACACTTTAGATTTTCATCATGTCTTTAGAGAACACAATAAGAGGGAAGACAATATATCCAAGGAAGTGCTCCTCGTGGTTGTGGGCCTACTTTCCTTCACTAAAAATTATGAGGAAATAACTATTGGGGAAGACAATCTACAACTCTTCTAGAGTAGAGCTTGTACCTCCTACTCTTCAACCTTTTGGTTTCTTTAATTTTGAGTATGGATTATTGAGTCTTTTAAAATCATACTGGATTTCTTGACGATGACACTGTTTCTCCTCTGAGGGTATTGATATTAGGAAATTTCACCGAGCACTTCCTTGGATATACTGAACTGGGTTCCTTATGTTTCCTCTATAGACATGTATGGATTATCTATCTTTTAAAAGTTGGTTGAGGACAAAAGGAGTGGACCATCCATTTGGATGCTCCCCTTATATAGTGACGACAAAAGTATATATTAAACTATGTACCTTGAGAGAGAGAGAACAATCTTTGGTCTTGTTGGTCCTAATTGAATGTTTCTCCACCTTTATGATTCACTTTGCTCTTGTGGTTGTTGAGTAATGGTCATATTCTTACTTGGTCCTAGGGTTATCTCACCGTGTTCTTGGCTTGTTATCTCACTGAGATGTCTGCTATCATGAGTTTCTCTAGCAGGGGTTATCTCCTCTATGATCTAATTTTCTCCTCTTTCCTGTGGGTTTGTCTCTCATGTTTTCCTCTATGATTTCACTCTAGGATTTTACCTCTGCGTCTTGTTCATTTCAGGGGTTGAGTTTTACCTCTATGAATTGTTCATTCAGGATCTACGATTTGTTCATTCACGCTCTGAGTTTTAACTCTACAATTTATTCTTTCTTCATGGGCTGAGCTTGATCTCTACATTTTCTTTATTTACGTCTCATCTTGTAAAGTGAGTGTCTGCATATTTCTCATCTGCTTACCTCACGATTTTTCTCAGTGTGAGTCTCTGCATTTTTCTAAGTTGCTTACCTCATGATTTTCTCAGTGTTAGTTCTTATGGGTTTTTCCTATGTGTTGGGTTCTATCCCTGGAGTGACTGTGAGTTTACTCTTCAACTGTGGATTGTGAGTTACTCAACATGATTGTCAGAGGGTATTAGTATGACTAAGTGTCCCTTGTGCTAAGTGACTGTATGTCCTTAGCATGACTATTTTGGACATGACCGAATTACTCAAGCATGTGCTTTTGATTGAAACATATATTTCTGTTGACAAAGATTCTAAGGTTAGTTTCGGTCTGCTTTAACCCTCTCTTAAGGTACGTATATGGTTTACCATGTTTGACTTGTCCCTTTGGTGACAAGATCAAACTCATAATTATCTGAGTATAAGGCAGATTCAATTAATGGTTGTGATTCCTTAATGGTGTATCTCCTGCACTTTATTTATTCATTCTTGTACATGAAATATGGTATGACATCTCAATGACCAACCTTGACGTAGTGACCAGTAGAGCATTAAAATTAACGCAGTGACCAGCAGAGCGTTAAGTTGAAAGAGATGAAAATTTGTAATTTTTTTTCTGGGTTAGTCAAAAAATCTTTGTTAATCCAACACTTTGTTTAATGATTTATCTTGTTAAATCTTTTATTGTTTGCTATATGAAAATTGGAAATTATTATTTTGGTTGGTGAACTAATCAGTAATGATCCAAGACTTGCACTGTCCCAATCCAAAGCAAAGATATATTTCTGATATATTTTTCATAGAAAATTGCAAAATTTGTGAGGTAAGAGTTCTATCTATAATTTCATGTAGTGGAACTTGTTTTGAAATTGGCGGAAAACATACATTTTGAGCATGGTAATGGTTATGTAGTAGGGTTAATGGTTATATAGCATGGTTAATGCCATGATTATGTTATGTAGCATTTTACAAGGTTGAGACTCCAATCCTCATTTATGTCTATTTTGGCCAATCCCCGAAACCTAAAAGGGCATGGATTCAAGTTTTATGTGGTGCATTCATGGAATTTTGCTTGAAATTCTAGTTGAATGCTGATTTTTATTGTGTTCAGTTTCTTGTTGTTTTGGTCATGCGACTCGTTGGAAAATTCTCTTAGACCTTTGCAAGTAATGATGTTTTGAATGATCTCTACCATAGTAGCAAAATTAAAAAACACACAGGGGAACTAGTCAAATTGCCAAGTTTTGCATCCAATTTTTTTTCTCAGTAAAACCACATGGGTTTCCCTGCATTTCATATATGGTACTCGATGTAAACGTGTTGGTGCAGATTATGGCACCTGACCTGGTAGGGACATTGAGTGAGGAATGCAACAGAGGAAGCTAGCTTGTGGGATTAACCCTGATCCCTTCCAAAGCTCAAGGTGCTCAACCACTCGAGCTACCCAATAGGGATAAAAAATTTCATCCAGTTTATTCCACTATTTTTTTAGAATAAAAGCATATGCAACAAAACCAAAAAGTCTGAGATGTTTCACCTTGGGTTTTCACACACCAAAATTCTTCAAGTGTACTGTTTTTCATTCCGGGATAAAATTTTGCATCCAATTGACTTTACTGTTCTTTTAGAGTCAAATTATATGCAACAAAAGCAAAAAGTCTGATATTATGGTGAGTTTTGGAGCATGTAGCCCTAGAATGGTGAGCTTGTTAGGGCATCTTGAAGACTACTTGGTTAGGGTTTAATCCATTGCATATTGGGAGATGAATATTTTGAGAAGAAAAACTAGGATGTACTTGGTGAGAGAAGAAAAAGAGGAGACGTATTTCTTTGGAGGACATTCTTGTGTGATGCATGCTTGTTGGATATCCTTATTTTGAGCAAGGGTTTTCATCATTTTCCCTAGCTAGGGTTTTGGAGGGATAGAAGATTGTACTAGCCTTGTGATAAGGTTATCGTGTATGCATGAACTTCATCTTTATGGATATTTCATATTACTTCAGTTTCAAGTTGTCCAATACTTATGTAAATTGTAGATTTAATTTTCAACCATCAATATTCTTCATGGTTTGTAATTTCCAGCACTATATGTCTTGCTGATTTGACATAAGTTAAGGGTGAATATGTTAAGTGATTTAACACCACAATCAAAGAATATAAGGGCAGATTTACTGTTGTTTTTACAGCTGTTGTAAGTGTTTTCAAATCTGTTATATGCATGGTACGATTACTCAAGCCACAACAAGATTTGAACCCAAAATCTGATGTCATCTGACATTTTGTATGGATGTGTTGGACATCAATCATTGAGAAGTACATCGATCATGAAATTTTAATAGCGTCGTTGAATATCCGACACCTAAGGCATCCATTTTTCGACACTCTGGAGCGTCGAATATCCGACCCAGGATTGTCGGTTTTTCGACGCACAAGTGTCGGATAGCCAACGGTATGTGGTAGGATTTTTTTTTTAAATAATGTCAGATTTGAAAGATTTGGTTTTTTTGGTCCCATATTTTCAATGGTAACTATGTTCAGGGCATCGAATATCCGACACTAGGCCATTATAAATTCAAAATTTTTTAAACATTTCGACATGTTTGTTGTAGAAGTAATGGACGATTTGTGAAATTATTTGTTCCTCGATGGACGATTTGCGAAAATTGTTTGTTCCTCGATGGATGTTTTTAGGAATTGTTTTGTTCTTCAATGGGTGGTTGTGGGAATTTGTTTTTTCTTCAACAGACAGCTTACCGAGATTTTTTTATTCTTCAACTTATTTCCGTTTGACAAAATGTTGATGCATGGAACTTGATTTTTGAAGACAGTTGGTTATATTCATTGACAAAGTTTGTGACAAAATGTCAAATAGAAATAGTTCGGATCCAAATGAAGATAACCAACAATTGCTTGCTAGACTATGGGATGCAGCAAAATGAAGGGGTGATGGCAAATGTTATTATCCGTGTACTCAATGCAGGGGATTTAAGAGGAGAAAAATATTGATCTCAACAGCCACAAAACATTGCAAGGAACATGGACATGCTGATGGGAGGAACGAATATCATCCATTTGTAGGTTTAGCATTATAAAGTTTATTATATTCTTTGTTTTGGTAATTACATGTATTATTTTTTATTTTTCATATATTAAAGTATATCTATTGATGTTTCCATGTATTTATATTAAAGGAAATACACCCTACATCATATCATCCAGAGGAAGTGCTTTCAGAACAAGTTCAGGATCAAGATCATGGATCGTGTATGTTTAATGGAGAACAAATGAATGATCATATTGAACAAGATTATCATACTGATAATGTAATTGAAGATGACGGTACAAATACATTGATCCATGATTCATTTAATGTTAGAATGGATGATGACAATAATATTGATAATGAAAATGATGATGACTTTGATGATGTTCATGATATACCTCTTCTCAATAAGGCATATGAACCCCTTTGTGAAGGCTCCAAAACAAATCTTCTCTCTGTTGTATTGTTGATAATGAACTTGAAGGTTATGAATGGTCTTTCAAACATTGCAATCACACGGATGCTAAGGTATGTAAATCCATCACATATATAGGATCGTGATAAAGTTTATTTGTATTCCTCTAATAATTGTATTGTTAACTCATTATTGATCATCGTATGGATGAAGCGTGTTTCGTTAATATTATTTATTTATTACATTAACTATTTTTTCTTTTTTGTAGCTTGATAGCTGATTTTTGTTACCACCATTAATATTTTACCTCACACATATCTATATTTATCTTCCATCATGAAAGAGATTGGAATGCATTATGAAGAAATTCATGCATGCCCCAATGACCATGTTATATATTATAATCAACATGAATTTGCAAAAGAATGTATGGAATGTCATGTAAGTAGATATTGTACAGATAAAGTAACAAAAAAGGTGCCTCAAAAGGTTCTTCATTATATTCCCATCATTCCACGTTTGCAACGACTGTTCAGGTGCAAAAACATAGCACGATTTATGGATTACCATGCCAGGAACAAAATTCAAGATGATATTATCTGAATGCCTGTAGATGGTTCTGCTTTTAGAGATATGGAGGAAACGTGGCCTCACTTTAAAGAAGAACCACGTAATCTTAGGATTTCTTTGGTAGCAGATGGTGTTAATCCATTTGCACAAATGAAATCCATTTACATGATGTGGCCTATTTTTGTTATCAACAATAACATTCCTGCATGGTTGTCAATAAAGAGGGAGCACATAATGCCATCGATGATTATTCCAGGTTTTTTTGTATACAACTGTTTTATTTATAATGTAGTTGTGGCATCTCATTTGTCGTATTATGTTTCCTAATTTCATATATATATATATATCCATTATTTTACTCTTGTGCATGGTTTATATATCTTAATGGTTCTCATAATGATATATTTTATATCGTGTACTTCAAATCAATCAGGTAAGTTCCAAGTCAAAGATATGAATGTATACATCGAACCTCTTATAGATGAGCTACAAAATTTATGGAATGGCATCGCTTTGTATGACATATCTAGACCAATATGACAAAGGAAATTTCAATGCCATGCAATGGTTGTAAGGACAATACACGATGCCCCTGGGTTAACTTCATTTTGTGGTTTGTAATTTTAAGTTCCACTTTAATTGCATTTAATTATATGGAGTAGTTATAATAGTTTATATATGAATATATTTGACATAGACATTCCATATCTAAATATTGTAGGTCTTTAGACAAAGGGTAAATTTGCATGTCCAGTTTGTGGTCCTATGATAAAAGCTCATTGTTCAAAAAGCTTATGAAAGGAGGTGTTTGATGAGTATTGGAATTTCCTCTCTAAGAATCACAGGTATAGAACAACTGAATTTTTTTTTTCAATAGGCAGTAGGAGACTTCATTAAAATCACAGAGAATGACACCTCACATTTGGAAGATGCAATACAATAGAAATTGTCATCATGGTACGTATGGATCATCGTATATGAATTGTTATGTATTTTAATTTTTATTGTGAGTTGTTTACTGTATTGTCCATATTTCATTTATGATGTAATTTATTTATAAACTAGTATTCATGATGTCCATCGTGATCATGAAGGCATTAATGGGCTTCCACGAGGAATGAAAAGTTATCCTATTCAATTCGGTAGGTTGCCCTACTATAAGCACCTACAAATTACTCATTTGTTTGATACAATGCATATTGGAAAAAATGTTACTAAAACCTTATGGTGGAAACTAGAGCAAAGGAGTGAGAAAGATAAAGTTGTGAAATATTGCAAAGACATTCAAGAAAGCAACCATGGAATGAAAGACGTCATCCAATTTCATAGCAAAGGAGAACAAGTTAAATATAAATTCAATTCCATGGATGTTTACGGATCAACAAAGCAATGTTGTCAAAGAAGTAATGCAAAAAATTAAATTTCCCACTAGATATTGTGCGAACTTGAAGAATATCATAACCAAAAAAGGTGATTTTGCGGTGGTCAAAACACATGATTGGCATGTCTTCATCAAGGTAATTATTATTGTTATGTCCATATAATTTATTTATTTTCATTTTACTGCGTATGTTTTTTTTTCTTGTTTGTATACCCTTTGTTTAATAAATGGCATGGTTTGTATATTGATATAGTATGTTCTACCTCTCTCTCTCTCGGACAACTTCGACAACAATGTCAAACAAGTTATTTATAATCTTGGTAAAAACATGAGGTAACTAGAAATTACTTGCATGTGCTTAGTGTTTCTTTAATTCTCTGTATAATTTATATTTGTTTTTTTGTGCACTATTTTAGAATATGTAATTTAATGTTTTTTTTGTTAAATATTGTTATTGGTTTGCATCACTTGTAGATGGTTGACAACTAAAGAAATCCATAAAGAAAATATAAAGTATTGGAGGAGAGAAATTCCTCGTCTCATGTGTGAAATGAAGAAGAATCTACCATCGACATTTTTCAATGCACAGGAACACTACTTCATACACCAAGTTGAGGAGATTGAGTTGTGTGGACCTGTGCACTCAAGGTCCATGTGGATGGCTGAGAGGCACTTGAAATTTATGAAGGGTTTAGTGAGACAACGAGCACATACTGAGGGTTCTATGATGGAAGGATATACGGTATACCAAAACATATTGTATGTTAGTGAATATCTTCCTATTTTAGTGTCAAATATCAATTTACATCGCATTTGTTATCAGGACTCCAATAACAAATTTGAAGGGGAGAAACTGAAGGAGAAAGGTAGATTGAGGAAATTAAAAGGTAATTATTAGCTAGTGGATGTTTATTATATCGTTCATATTCTAATTGTATTTTCTAGTTATAATTGCTTCAATTAAGAGCATATACTTTGTTCAAGAGATTTACACCTTTCTTTCATTTTAATGTTTTTTGTCATCAAAAAGTTGGTCGAGAATGGGATGCAATTCATTTATACATCGCAAAAAATCTTGACTGGATGAAGGTATGGATTGAACAATGTGAAAAATTGGGTCATGGAATATCATGGGAAGGTGTGGCTTCATTGGTAAAAGCAGCACAATGCAATGGAGATAGAAATCTAACAGAAAAAGAAATCGATTTGCCATATGGTGTAAAAGATAAAATGGCAAGCATATAATTAATCAATCCCTCTAAATATTTTATTTTGCAAATTACATTTTTACGTACATGTTCTTCTTTTCCATGTATTGTTGCATAAGGACTGAATGGTTGTGTAATCTTTTCGTGTATTTCTTATTGCAGGTAAAACACCATAAGGATATGGTATGCAATGGAGGTAGATATTGGTGTTGGGTGGTGGGGCAGGCCCAGTTTCTTATGATTTTATCTTTGCACGAACAAACAGACCCACAGTGTTGGCCCTTTTGGCAACAACCTGCGAATAAGTTGCAGTCTCAACCAAAACAGCTATGGGGCGCCATAGAATCAGGTTTCTGCATGCGAAAGAGGGATATTACTATACCTTTATCCTTAACAAGGAATAATTATGCAATATAGAGCTTCGACATTCACTTAAATAGCTTCATAGTTTAGATAAAAAGACAGTTTCTTGCTTAACCCTTAACTGGGAATTCATAGCGAAGTTAATACTTAGCAATTTATCTTACTTTATCATTCATCTACTTATCAAATGTATAAAAACATAACAGGAAAAAAATAAAAAGAACCACCACAACACAAGATATACGTGGTTCACCCCCAGTGTAGGGGCTACGTCACAGAATTGCGTTTATATTCAACAATTTACAAAACGACACAGTTCTGATCTGTGCACTCAGCTGCAGATCTTCTCAACAACCCAAAACTATGCACTTAGGTGTAGAACCTTTCTTCCAAAACCCTCTACACACTCAGCTGTAGAGGTCGTCCATGCACTCAGTTGGGACTTAAACTTAAACCCAAAAAATAGACCTTAGCTTCTTCGCATCACATTATCAGCATAACACACAAAGCTTCTTCGACTCCTTTACATAAGTGCCTATTTATACAAGTGCACTATTACAATACCATGGGCTTAAACCATGGGACCTAAGCATGGGTACTAACCATGGGTACCCAAAAACCATGGGACATTTACAAAAGGAGGGGCTTTAACCCAACCCCGAAGCCCCTAAGACTATTTTGGACTGCAACTGTGCTTACAATCTTCGCACCAAAACCACGGAGTTGCCAAAATTAAGGACCTTCAAGGTCCAAACCCCAACAGGCCCCTAAGACTCACCAGTGTCCTGCCCTGGGACACTCTGCTGCTTTTTGGGTGCAAGAATCTTGTTGGCGAAGATAGTAAACTGCTTGTTGAGGCTGCGCATGGTATCTTCGGCTACTTGCTCTTTCTCCACTATCTCCTATAATGTTGCTGCAGATGCTTCATTGGCCTTTTCCTATGCAAACACATCATACTCCTTCAAGACTTTGAGCTGGTTGTCTATAGCAGTGCTCAAATCCAAGGCCTCGTTAATGAGGGGCTACATAGAGCTCACTAACAGTGTTTGTTTTCTTCTGCAAGACTCAATTTCTCACTGGAGCTCATTACTATGCTTCACCTTAAGCATCTTCTGCATAGGAGGCAATTTTTTAATTTCTGCTTTTACTGCATCCAACTCTATCTGTCGCTGCTTGATGGTTTCTTGCAACTTTTCTACTTCTAGGTTGTCCTGCAAGTTTGCCCAAGCCTCAACACTTTCATCTAGCAGCTTTGATGCACTACTTACAAGATCTGAGATCTTCGTTGCTGAGGCCTAAATATCTCTGCGACGCTATCCCTGACCTCTGGTGGACTCTCCGGAATGAGGCAAAGCTGAAGCTCCGCAATCTGGGCCTCATGTTATGCTTTCATATTCTCTATATGGCTCCTAGACTTTTGTGCATAGTCTTTCAGCTTTACTATTCTTTGCTTCGGTTCTTCTTCAGCCTGCATGTCGAAGTCAAGGAGACTTCGACACGCCTCATCCAACACTAGTGCTAGTGTAGCCTACTTATTTTCTGCTTCCCTCTTCTTCTATTCAGCTTCTTTCAACTATGCTTCGAGGCTCTCACTCTGCTTCGTGGTATTCTCTAACTACATGTGTGTGTAGCTGTCTCATTCTTGGATCTCCTTCATGAGTGCCAATTTACAAGAATGTAGCTCCGGCATAGACAACTTAGTGTAATCTATCTCAACTATCATGCTCATCTGCAATCGAGATGTTGTGTCAGTTATTATAAGGGCTGCACTTGGTACTTGCCCTCTGTTGTTTTTGGCTAGCCACTGTCTATTATCTAGCTGCATGCCTACTGGGGCACTACTTGCTGCAGTGCCAGTTGCTATTCTTTTCGCTAACTCCTTAAGTTCTACAATTCGCTGTGCTATGCCAGTGAGCACATCAAGATGTGTAGTTGCAAACTCTACCCATTTTCTAGATAATACCTCTATAGACTTCATCAAATCCTGATCAAGCTCTTCAATCATCAAAGTGGGCTCTTCGATGATATTCTTTCCCTTCAATGCCTTAGTTTTCTTTCGGGGTTGAGGCTTAGTAACTTCCTCCACTTCTGGGGACTTGCGCTTATCTGGGCGATTAGGGTCTGATATGGTCTTGACTGATTCTTCTTCTTCATCATCAACTCTGTCATCTCCACCATGGTCACCTTTACTTTGCTGTGACTCATCTTGTTCTTTTCTCTCTTCTAGTGGGTCATCCTGATGTGGCCGATTAGGACCTGTGCCCACATCTGTTACTAGAGGGAATGGAATGTCGGGCCTTGTTCCTGCATCCTTCATCCATTCAGTCGGCCACTGCTAAACTACTGCAAGGATGTCTTCCTGGTTCACCATGTATGGTAACTTCCACCATGTATGTTTGTTATCTGCACGGGCCTAGATGAAGACATTATGCATATCAGCCTTAAAGTTGGCCACTCCAGTATACTGAGAAAATAGCTCATTACGGAGTCGGGGTGTTTCCAGGATCTCATATGTAATATTCATCGAATAGAAGGAAAACATGTAGTTCATCATCTGCTCCAAGGCCTTATCCTGTGAAACCCAAAGTGATGCATACCTTGCTGCGCTAGGCATCTCCGGAGGTAGATCAACAAACTATGCCTCGGTAGGTTCTCTCCATCCTACCAGTGTAATAAGAACTAACAGCCATGAATAATGAAAGGCTCTACCTTTCTCCTGTACATCATGGACATCTACAAGGAATTCTCTAGCAATGTACTCTGTCCATTTGTAACTGTAGCCTTTGGCACAGTTCACAACAATACTGACAATCGGGGCAGGTACTTCATTAGGTCTGCACTTCCGCATTAGTTTGCATGCTAGGATCTCTGCAGCTAAGCGAATGTTCTGGTGCTGAATAGTTGATGTTTGATACCCTTGATTGCCTTTTTTCAAATCGAAGCGGTCCTTCATGTGCTGCGCCAGCTTCGTATCTTCATGCTTTCCAACAAATTCAATCCCAGGATCAGGCCCTTCCTTCGGCAAGCCTGTAATCCTATGAATCAGCTCTCCATTAATAGCAATTCTTTGGTTTTCTATCCATAGGTGCCCATCATGCACCAACACCAATAACTACTTGACCACCATGGTAACATGGGGGTGCGACCAAAGTGGGGGACATTCAGCATCTTCAACAAGCCAGCTTGCTCCAAGCCAGCATCCCACTATTTTACTTCAAGTAACGTCATTCCAACCTCCGGATAATGGACAGAGTGCAAGTTTTTTTTAGGTGTGAAATACGAAAACATCTCATGATCATTCGTATTGTGGTCTGCATACTTGATCCGGTCTAATATTCCTGTCATCGTTCTGAACAACTTCACACCCTGTGGCAGCGAGGGGGTGAGTAACATGAACTTGGCTGTCCGTCGAGATGGCTGAACTCCTGGTCGAACAGGCAGGAGATATGGTGGATGCTGTGATGCAATGTTCTCATCTTCATCGAATTCTTCGAAATATTCAGGTGGGAGCTCTACCGAACCAAGAGGATTCATCTGAATCACAGGATCCTCCGGTGTCTTTCCTGATTGTTTGTTCCTTTCTTCGTTCCGCTTAGAGAGAAATTCTACCTTAAACTTCTTTCTGGTAGATCATGTCTGCATTGGTTGATTCAGCACTGGGGAAGTCTCTTCATGAGGTGCAGATGCAGGTGGGTTTGTCATAAAGTTCTACATACCCCTCTTTCTAAATTCTCTCACCAATTGCTGGACTTCATGATTAGCTGACATGGACTCAACTGCGAAACTCAAGGAAATGCGTAATGCAAAATTCGTAGGCCTAGGTCTCTTCTTATAGAATACAACGACCAAATATTCCATAACTGTGCATTAAAGACACCAAATCTGATCGAGCGGCGGTAGATCTTGTCCAAACGGCACTAGATTTCCCAAAATCTCATCATTACAGGCAGTTAATGTAGTTAACATACCGATGCTTCCAAATCTGATTTTTTCCAATGATCACATTTTATGCTTTGACACGCCTTTCTTCTTCGGCACAACCACTAACTTTAGCTTCGCCATAATAAGGACCTTCGACACAATATAGACCTTCGACACATCCTGACACAAGCTTTGACAGAACCTCGAATGACAGAATTTCTTCCACAACCTTCGACACTTCATAAATTTTCCAACAATCTACCAAAGTTCTCTGAGAATAAATTCATTATAGTCTAGTACCCAATTTCAACTGTTCTTGGTACTTAGACCCTTCTTCTTGCTATTACTTCTGATCAGGGGGTACAGGATCGTCCTTGTACTTCTTTAATATACTTCCATTGACCATGGAGGGAAAAATTTCTCCATTCAATTTAGCTAACTGAACTGCACCACCATCGGTAACATTCTGAACTATGTATGGTCCTTTCCAATGTGTCTTGAAATTACCTGGGAACTTCATGAATTTACTGTTGTATAAGAGCACAAGATCACCATTCTGAAAATTCTTCTTCTTAATGTGTCTATCATGCCATGATTTTTCTGTAGCTTTCTATACTTTCTATTGGAACCCTGCAATGGATCTGTCTTCTTCTAGTGCCAGTATCTTTGCCAGCCTTTCATTCAACACAGCTAGATCATCCATCTCTGTGAAGGCAGATATTCTGAGGCTAGGAACAATGTACTCCATGGGAATAATTGCTTCCTATCCATATACCATCCTAAAAGGTGTGTGGCCTGTTAACTTCTTGCAAGTGGTTCTATAAGCCCATAATACTGCTGGAATTCTAAGATCCCAATCATTTCTGTTAACATTGCAAACCTTCGTCAGAGCGTGCTCAAGAATCTTGTTAAAGGCTTCAACAGTTCCATTTGCTTGAGGATGGTAGACAGTGCTCTTCTGATGATATACTTGAAATTCTTTGGTCAATGCTTCAATAGTCTTATTCAAAAAATGTGATCCTTGATCATTCATAAGAATTCTAGGACACCCAAAACTCGACAAGATATTATCAAATATGAACTTCGCAGTTGTAGCAGTGCTACAGTCCTTGACTAGTTGAGCTTCGGCCCAATGAGTAAGGTAATCAGTTGCTGTAATAATGTATCTTGCCCCAGATTTATTTGTAGGGGGATTGATTGGTCCAACAAAATCAATAGCCCACTTGTCAAATGCTTGTAAGGTTACCTGTGGAACCAGAGGCATCTCATCCCTCCTAGATGGTTTTCCTGTCCTCTGATAGATATCACAGCTGTGACAATACTCTCTTGCATCCTTATGAATCGTAGGCCACCATAGTCCACCATAGTCGTAGCTTTTCCTGCATAATGAACTCCTGCTACTCCAGAATGTGCCTCAGCCAAAATTAATGGCTTTTCATGCTCTAGGACACATCTGTGCAGTGTTTCATTTGGTCCCATCTTATATAGTTGTCCTGCTATCAAGGTGAAGTTAGCTACTCTAACCACCAGCTGCTTCTTCTGCTGTGTTGTCATCTTAGAGGGTAGAAAACCTGTAGACAACTACTGAACAATATCCTAAAAATAGTCATCAGCCATATGGATGTCAAACAAATGGGCATCAAGAAGACCTTTGTCCAAACTAGTGGGCTCTTCTCCTGACTCAACCCTTGACAAGTGGTTAGGCCCCAAGTTAAGTCTTCCTGGCTTAACTATGATCTCAAAGTCATACTCCTGAAACAAAATCAGTCATCTGCATATCCTTCCACCTAACATAGGATTGTTAACCAAATACTTCAAAGTAGAATGGTCAGTGAACATCTTAAAATGAGATCCTAACAAATAATGTAGAAATTTCTGCAAGGCATAAACCATAGCTAGACCTTCTCGTTCTGTCGTAGTATAATTCTTTTCTACTATGGACAATTTTCTACTTGCAAAAGCAATAGGGTGATCAATATTACCTTCACCTGACTGAGCCAATACTACACCTGAAGCAATGGAAGATGCATCGACATGAACATGAAATTCCTTACTCCAGTCAGGGAATACTAAGATAGGGGCAATTACCATCTTTTCTTTCAAAATATCCAAGCTTTCCTGACATTCAGGTGTCCACTCAAACTTAATATCTTCAATTTCTTTTCCATAGGGGTTATAATCTGAGCATATCCTTTAATGAATTTCCTGTAATAGCCAGTATGACCAAGCGTAATGCGAAGTTGCTTAACAGACTTCATAGGTGGCAAGTTCACAATAATGGCTATCTTCGCAGGATCCACCATCAATCCTTACTTGCATACGATGTGACCTAGTATAATTCCAAAAGGTGCACAAAAGATACACTTCTTTAGGTTCAATGAAATCTGATGGTGGCTACACTTGTCGAGCATAAGTCTTAAACTGGCTATATGATCCTTCAATAAACCAAAGATAGTCCAATCATCAAAGTAAACTTCCAAGAACTTATGAATAAATTCCTTAAATGCAGATATGACTACTCTTGAAAACATAGGAGGTGCATTCTTCAATCCAAAGGGCATAACAATATACTAAAAAGATCCCATTTCTATAGCGAAAGTTGTTTTATGGCAATCCTCTGGAGCAATTTTGATTTGATGGTAACCTAAAAATCCATCAGTGAAAGAATACACTTCTTGACCTCCAACATTATCTAAAACTTCATCTGTAAAGGGAGTAGGAAAAGGATCATGTAACAGGCATCATTTAGCTTCCTCAAATCGACACAGATTCTGATTTCTCCCTTGGTCTTCTTTTCTTGTACCACCATAGGGCTGACCCATTCAGACTCTTCGACGGGCTCAATGATTCCTGCAGCGAGCATATTATCTTCTTGTTTTTGAGCCAACCCATCTGATAGACTTAGTAATTCTTGCACATCGATGTCCATTTAGCTCATAAAGTCGATTCTGCCAATTCTCTAGGCCTTCATCTGAATCAGTCATGCAAGAACTTTCACACTGCCAATCCATTATACCTTCAGCATTAGGGTTAACATAGTCTTCTTCTTTAGCTATGATGTTGTAAATATGATCCAAAACATCCTGATCTTCATCTCTGACTGGCTCTGTATACCTTTCTCCTTGAGAAGGGTCCAACAGTACTATGAATCTCAAGCCTTTTCCTTCAAAAGTCATTTGTCTATTCTTAAGGTTGATTACTGCATAATTCTCTAGTACCCATTCAATTCCTAGCAATGATGGATAGGGGTTGCTATCATCAATTATTTCAATGACTTCAAAATATGCTAAGGTACTAACTCCATCAATATCCACTGGTACACTAGGGAATCTTCCCAAGGGCACAATCTTCTGCTGATTGGCTAATCTCAACTATATAGGGGACCATTCAAGCATAGGTTTTCCCATTTGTTCCCATGTCTGCTTAGTTAGGACATTCACTTCGGAGCCCAGGTCTAAAATGATATCAATCATGTCATAATCTCCTATTTGAGCATGCAATCTCATTTCTCTTCCAGTCCTTCTAACTCTATTAACAGTTTTTCCTCTATCAGAGCTTCACTGAGGTGTACAAGACTCAATAACTTTCTGTAACTCATTCAAAGCATTCTGATTTCTTAATAGCTTCATACAACTCTATAAAAATTATGTCAGTGTACTTACTTGATCCGACTGTTGAAATATTGTAACTTTGAAGAATAATCTATATGTATCTTTTTGTGGTCCCCAGTGGTACCACCGGGAGAACCACTTGTATTACATTATACCTCGATGCTCCTAATCGGAATAATTAATAAGAGTCATGAGGTAATCCCCTCTAATTGTAAAGGTGGGTCATCAGCACCCCAGAGTGGTTACTTGATCCTACATGTGTAACTCGAGCCTACATGATTTAACTTGAGCCTACATGTCAAATGAGTTAACTTAAGTGAACGGATGAATATAAATAGAGGTGTATTGCTCCTCATTTGAGACACACACTCTCACTTGTATAGCGCATTAGTGGAGAAGAGAAGTAGCTGGAGAAGGAGGAGGATCAGGCTTTGATCTCCTTGCTGGTTTTATCTTTTATCTTTTTGGGGCATCTATATTGAGGAAGCTTTTTGCTGGGTTTTTCCCTTTAGGGTTTTCCCAGGATAAATCTTTGTGTTCCTTTTGTATGGTTGTGCTTGTCTATCTTTTAGTGATCCTGTTTATATGCTTTTGTTATGAAAATGAAATGAAATACTAATGTCTTAGCTAAGCATATGGAAATTTAACATGGTATCAGAGCTAACCTGAGAAGAAGACATTGTGCAGCTTTAGAAGCTAGGGCTTCTTACTTTTTGGGTCTCTCTCCATAATCCATCAGGAAAAGTATGCTAGGATGATTCTCCATTGAAGGGCGCATCTTTCTGTCGAAGCGAAATTCGATTCCGAGCATTTTCAGTTTTCGATGTGGAAATTAGGGATTTCTATGAAAGAGGAATTTTTGAGTGAGAACAGCATAGGATTTTTCTCCTCATCAAAACCAAATTTTAGAGACCTGGATCAAGAAATTTGGTTGGGTGAAACTCTGGGAAAGTCAAACCCTAGTTTGACCCCGAGCTAGAAAAACCCTAAATACTAAAACTGCTACATTTTGGTACATTCACTATATTCTGCCATTAGAGAAGGCTCAAGAGATGAAAATTGTAGCGGCCGAAGATAAAATCCTGATGAACACTGCGTCCAAAATTCATCCTCAGATTCGCTGTATTCCAGGAGATATGTTCTCTCCACGTTAGGGTTCCAGCCTCTTCTAGAATTCATCCCTAAACATGATACCTAGGGAGAATTGCAATATATTGGGCTACAGAGGTCCAAATGGAATTCTTGAAGATTTTCCAAAAAGGGAATGGACTTTAATTTTGGTGGTACAAATATTCGACTCAGAAGATGAACCAGTGACATGTGGCATGCCGTACAACTTCGCTATTTTGAATAGTCCTGTAACAGGTCACCTTGGGAAAATGATCATAAATCCCAAATGGTGAAACCAATTCTGATGAAACCTATGGTGTTGGATCCAGGACATTTGAGGTTACCTCAGTACAAAATTTTAGACATAGAGGAGCAGAAATTTCGGAGATATCATAGAAACAGTAACAGGAATTTCTGCTGAAGAAATTGGAAAATTAGGGCTTCCTGTTCCGGGAGCTTACCTCCACTGTTTTCAGAAATGGAGTACATTGGACAGCTCCATTTGAAGAGATCTATCTGTCTAGCTGATCAGATCTGAAATATTCCAAGTTTTTTGAAATTAGGGTTTCTGTGACAAACCCTAGATCAGCCAGCTCCGGAACCAGGACGGACACCTCAAATCGGTAAGATCTAATCCTTTGCTATGTTCATTTGAGGTTCTCATTTCAAAGTGATCTATGACATCAACTTGATGATAATCTTGGTGAAGTTGACAACTTCCAAGCCTAGAAGTATATGATCTCTCTGAAGAAAATGGATTGGACACCTACATGAGCATAGAGGTTCCAATTTCAGAGAGAGATAAGGCTAGAAGCCTTTCTCAAGAAGAACTTGGTCAAGTCCAAGAAGATCATTGATGATTTAGTTACGAATCAACTTGTAATACAAGTGTCTTCCCTAAAGACATCAATGAGGTTTGATTCCTTAACCAAGCTATTTGAAGGGAAGAACATAGATCAGAATATGATCTTAAGAAACTAGCTGAAGAATGTGAAGATCCAGAATGCAAAGACCATGCAGTCATAAGGATCTCTCAAATCAAAGAACAATTTCAAGCGGGGAAAGAAGAAGTAAAGAATGCAGAAGTGGTGATGGCCACCTTGAATGGCCTCCTAGGATCATAGAATTCATTCATTTAAGAAATGTGTTCCAGAAGGAAGTGATTACTTTCAGCAGACTTTGGGAAGAAGAAGAAGCTCATCTTTGAAGATCAAGCTCTCATCTTCCAAAGAATATCCCTCAATCAATGAGGAATATGAAGATCTCAACTCTTGAAGAACTTCTTATCCACCTCAGCATTTGGATAAGAAACAATGCTGAAGAAGACGATGAAGCTGAAGACTCAAGAAGGAGTATACCCATGAAACAAATAAAGATAAGTATTCAATTGTCATTTCATGATATTGTTTTGTTATACATTTGATTATATTCAGTTGATGTATTTTTTCATTAATGACTGTATATTGCTAATATGCATGTGATGGGTAAGTAGCTCATGGTGCTATACAACCCTCCATTGCTACTTATCAAACCTCTTTGCTGACATATTGGATTAGTGCACAATCTCAATAATGTCATGGTGGAAATGGAAGGCATCTAGAAAGTTTATGTGAGATATGGATGAATGTTGTATTGACTAAATAGTTGCATGATGCATAAAAATTTGTCGTTATGCATATGTTTTATGAAATAGTTCTAACCATGCAACTAGTGCATTTGAATTGTAGGAAAGGTCATGAACAACCTCCTACAAGAAAAGAAGGATGAGACTTGTTCCGAAGAACAAGTGACGACAATTCAAGATCCACTCCAATAAACATGAATCTAAAGCTCCCAGGGTCAGAGACACCATGACGGAAGAAAGAGCTTCAGAGAGTGGTAGATCCACCTTGAAGGATGAAGACCACCATGGGTATAAGAGATAACTCAAGATGAAGAAAACAATGCTATGAAAGAAGCTATGATCAAATAATAACAGTTGATCATGGGGAATGATGTATATGATATGATGGAACAAGTGTACAGAACAAGGTTTGTGATTCTCCCCAAAAAGAATATACTATGACATGACATAATCTATTGACCAGTATACATATCAAGCATAGAACCACCTGTACAGAATGAAGGGGGAAGATGATACTCCACTTCAGGGGGAGTGACTACAAAAAATTATATCTGAGTTCGACATGGTACCACATGATGGATAGCTTTGTGATGGATCGAGACTTTACCAAGAGTAAAGTGGGTTCCAACATTCAAGGTTGAATGCAGAACACTAGGATATGTTGATGACCTGAGAAGTCAAACTCATAGAAGATGTTGTGATACTAGAATGATGTTTGGGATATAGTACTAAAACTAGAAACCAAGAATGTGGTATCTTCCAAATGGATTTGCAAGATAAGATATGTTGCTGATAGAAGTAAGGTAAGAGTTGTGGCTAGAGGCTTCTATCAGAAAGAGGGAATTAATTCTGAAGAGACACTTACTTCTGGAAGCAAGGTACATTTCCTTCAAAACTATCATGGCAGTTTCTTCCATGATGAAGTAAAGACAAGCCTTCCTTAATGGTATGATTGAGGAAGATTTTTACATCGAATAGTCACGAGGATTTGAAGTTGAAGATATAAGGAATCAAGTATGCAAGTTGAAGAAGGCCCTCTATGGCCTGAAGCAAGCTCCCAGAGCTTGGTATGAAAGAATAGATAGTTTCCTGATGAGCATGGGCTTTTCCAAGAGTAAAGTTGATCCTAACCTTTCCTACAAGGTTGTAGAAGATGTACCTGTCATTCTATTACTATATGTGGATGACTTATTCTTGACAGGGAATGAGAAACAGATCATGGAAAGCAAGAAGAAACTAGCAGAAGAATTTCAGATGAAAGACCTTGGGTTAATGCATTATTTCCTAGGTCTGGAAGTATGGCAAAGTTCAGAAGGAATCTTTCTCAACCAGGGAAAGTATGTGGTATAGATATTGAAGAGACTCAATATGTTGAAATGAAAAGTCATGGCCACACCTATGGACTCCAACCTGAAGCTGTTAGCTGATGACTCATTAGAGTTAGTGGATGTGACTCACTACAGACAGATCATTGGGTCATTGATGTACTTAACAAATACTAGACCAGACATTTGTTTTTGTTGTGAACACCTTAAGTCAATATCTTGTTCAGCCAAGACGGGTTCACCTAGTAACTGCAAAACATGTGATGAGATATCTGAAAGGGACTATAGACTTTGGTCTATACTATGATGGTAGCCATGAGTATAGATTGTATGGCTACACAGATGCAAATTGGGATGGAAGTATCTCAGATAGGAAAAGAAAATTAGGTATATGCTTTTGTTTGAGGTCTGCAATGAGTTCATGGTTTAGCAAGAAACAGTCCAGTGTTTCTATTAGCATGGTTGAAGTAGAATACATAGCAGATTGCTCTACTAAGTTGTGAAGCCATATGGCTTCAGAAACTGATATCAGGTCTCTTTGAACTGAAGATGGATACAACAATGATTCTATGTGATAACCATAGTTGTGATGACAAAGAACCCTGTGTTCCACGTAACACGTAGAAATCCGGTATTTCTACATACAAGATAAGATGAAGATAATGATACTGTAGATGCAGATGATGGTGATTTAGTATTTCTATACTGAATATAGAGATGATGATGTTTTAGTATTCCCATATTGAAGATATAGATGATGATGATTTCAGTATTCCCATTCTGAAGATATAGATGATGGTGATTCTGTATTTCTATACTAAATATAGAGATGACGATGATTTCAGTATTTCTATATTAAAGATATAGATGATGATGCTTTTAGTATTCACATACTGGAGATATAGATGGTGATAGATCAGTATTCAGATATTGAAGATGTAGATGATGATGGTTTGGATGATGATGTACCGACGAAGCCTCTGCCTCGAGTAGAGTTTGAACACTTTCGAGACAAGCTTGGTGTTGTTCGGAAAGACCTTCCTCAAAAGGGGGAGTAGTGATGTTGCAGTGGGATTGTATCATCCCTGGACATTTTCCCTAAAGTGATCCGGAGACCTCAGTCCTCGAGAATGAAGAGGGATTGTATCATCCCGGGACATTTGTCCATAATAGATCCAGTGACCTTGGTCATCGAGAATGTGATGGGATTGTATCATCCTTGGGAACTTTCCCTAAAGTGATCCGGAGACCTCGGTCTTCGAGAATGAAGAGGGATTGTATCATCCTGGGACATCTGTCCATAATAGATCCGGTGGCTCCGGTCCTTGAGAATGTGGTAGGATTGCATCATCCTTGGACATAGTCTAAAAGTGATAGGGAGTGATTATCCCGTAATTGTATCCGGTGACTTCGGTCGTCGAGAATGTGGTAGGATTGCATCATCCTTGGAATCAAGTCCTAAAGTGATAGGGAGTGATTATCCCGTAATTGTATCCAGTGACTTCGGTCGTCGAGAATGTGGTAGGATTGCATCATCCTTGGACTCAAGTCCTAAAGTGATAGGGAGTGATTATCCCGTAATTGTATATGGTGACTTCGGTTATCGATAATGTGGTAGGATTGCATCATCCTTGGAATCAAGTCCTAAAGTGATAGGGAGTGATTATCCCGTAATTGTATCCGGTGACTTCGGTCGTCAAGAATGTGATAGGATTGCATCGTCCTTGGACTTAGTCCTAAAGTGATAGGGACTGATTCTCCCATAATCAATCCAGTAACTTCGGTTGTCGAGAATGTGGTGGGATTATATCATCCCTGGACTTTAAGTCCAAAAGTGATCCAAATACTTTTTGTCTTTGAGTTGTGGATTGCAGGTTGTTGCTGATGATGATGATGACATACTGATCTAAAAGATCAAAGTATAATGATGATGCACTATGATTATGATGTTTCTGATCAAAAGATTAGAGTATGATGATGATGTTTCTGATCGAAAGATCAGAGTATGTTGATGATGTTTTTGATCGAAAGATCAGAGTATGATGATGATGTTTCTATGTTTATGATGTTTCTAATCGAAAGATCAGAGTATTATGATGATGTTTCTGATTGAAAGATCAGAATGTGATGATGATTATGATCAACATATCAGAATATGATGATGATGATGTTGTTGCTGATCGAGAGGTCAAAGTACTGAAGATGTTGCTTCTGATCTAAAGGTCAAGGTGCTGAAGATGTTGTTGTTGATCGAAAATTCAAAATTCTGAAGATGTTGCTGATCAAAAGGACAAAATGCTGAATATGTTGTTGCTGATCAAAAAATCAAAGTGCTGAAGATGTTGCTGATCGAAAGTTAAAAATGCTGAAGACGTTGTTGTTGATCGAATAGTCAAAATGCTGAAGATGTTGCTGATCAAAGACTGAAGATGTTGCTGATGATGAAGACTGAATATTGAAGATGAAGACTACATGATGTTGAAAAGCTTCCAATGATTTATAGATGTGCTACCCTGCTGATGTTGATGATGTCTCCTATCTCTACTCTTGTTGTTGTTGATGTTGCTGTAGAATACCCTTCTCGTTAAGGGGGAGTATTGAAATATTGTAACTTCAAAGAATATTCTATATTTATCTTTTTGTGGTCCCCAGTGGTCCTACCAGGAGAACCACTTGTATTACATTATACCCTGATGCTCCTAATCAGAAGAACTAATAAGAGTCATGAGGTAGTCCCCTCTAATTGTAAAGGTGGGTCATCAGCACCCCAGAGTGGTTACTTGAGCCTACATGTGTAACTCGAGCCTACATGATTTAACTCGAGCCTACATGTCAAATGAGTTAACTTAAGTGAACAGATGAATATAAATAGAGGTGTAGTACTCCTCATTTGAGACACACACTCTCACTTGTATAGCGCATTAGTGGAGAAGAGAAGTAGCTAGAGAAGGAGGAGGATCGGGCTTTGATCTTCTTGTTGGTTTTATCTTTTATCTTTTTGGGGAATCTATATTGAGGAAGCTTTTTGCTAGGTTTTTCCCTTTAGGGTTTTCCCAGGATAAATCTTTGTGTTCCTTTTGTATGGTTGTGCTTGTCTATCTTTCAGTAATCCTATTTATATGCTTCTGTTATGAAAATGAAATGAAATACTAATGTCTTAGCTAAGCATATGGAAATTTAACACCGACGAAGCTTCTTGAAACTGTAACTGATGTTGATGCTGTTGCGTAGTTGCTATTGATGTTCTTGGATCAGCAAAGTCTTTTTTAGCTTCCATAAAAAAAAATTCTCTTTCAACATCGAAGGATGGAATTTTCTCTGGGGTCTTACAGACCCAAGCCTCATCAGGCTGTTTCCCCTTATTCTGCACCTGCGTCATAGTTCCACTCCTTGTAACAACATTAAGGGTTGGGAAAGGTCTTTTCTCTACAACAATCATTTGAACATTCTAAGTAGGAGTGCCATTTCTTTATTGAATCTTGGCTATCAACTGTGGGAATTGCTTAATCACATGATATACTGCTTGGCAATATCGACATGTCGTAGTTGGGTTCTGACAGTCTCTAGCTACATGTCCTGCCTGATTACAGTTATAGCAAATAATCTGGCCCCGACCTCTTCCAGGAATACCACCACGACCATGACCTCTGAAATTACCTCAACCTGGGGTACCACCATGGTAACCATATCCATCATTGCCTTGTGCATCTGTATGTACCCTATAAGCATCATAGGTTCGCTCTCTCATGAGGTCAAAGTTGCGACATTCGTCTTCGTTGTGTCCAACTGACTTACAGAACTTTTAGTAGGGATTCTTAGGTACTTGAACATATCTCTGCAGCAGATAGCAATCTTTGGGTCGATGCTGGCTAGTTGTTCTACAGATCTCACAATATAGGACATTAGGGTTAAACGAGTTTGGTGCACCAATATTCAAATAATTTCTTAATGCAGGACACTGTTCTTTGTCATGACCTTCTGTCTTACATCGTGTACACCAAACCTCTTCACAAATAGATTTCCTTTTTTTCAAGTCACGAAGCTCCAAAGCCATTTCTGCTAGTTGTGCCTGTATCTGGGCTATTCCAGAATTATCCCCAATAGGATCTGTTTCAAGTTTCATAGAAATTTTCAATGCCTCTTACTGATCAGCAACCTTCTGTTGCATAAGTGGAGTCCTGATATGAGGCAATAGTGCTGCAATGAAACATTCTTTATGCTGTTCTAGTCCAATGGTGAAACTCACTTGATCCAGCATAACCTTGAACCTCTGATCAAAGTACCAAACTGATTCACCTCGCTTCTACTGATTTTCTTTCAGTTCAGTTATACATTGTGACTCCAATTTAGGCTTCTTGAATTCTTTGATCATTGATTTTTTAATATCAGCCAAGGCATAGTTCTGAGTACTGGAAAACTTCATAAACCAGGTCAAAGCTCAGTCTCTGAAAGAGGTGACCAGCTGCGCTCTTCTTGCATTTTGATCCATAATATTCTTAGCAATCCAAACAGCTTCACATAAGAACCAAAACTACTTTGGATCCTTTGATCCAATTCCTTTAAAGACTGGGAGCTTGATATCATCATTTACATGGCCCATAGGGAATCGAGGGGGAGGAGGAGGAGGACTGATAACAGGGGGGAGACCAGTAACAGGAGGAAGGGAACTTACTGAGGTATTCTGACCTACGACAGGAATACTCGAGCTAGGGTTACTTTCAGACTACGAAGGGTTCTCAGGGATAGCAGATATTTGCTGCAGAGTTATAGGAGGGTTTCCAACAAAAGGAGTTTCTTCAGATTCAGATTCTTCTGGACTTAATGAGGTATAATCGGTATAAGATCCAAGAGTTCTCTTGTATCTTTTACCATTGCGAAGAAAACCACTTTGCTTGTCGAAATCACTTTCTCTTCCAAACATAGGTTAGTAGCAATAAATCTAGCAATCTGATTGGATAAGCAATATGCCTTTCTTAGCCAAGAGCATTTTAATTTTCAGACTTAATGAATTCAGGTACTTACCCCTTGGTCCTTTGAAAAACTATCTTTCTGCTTCGCTAAAAGAATTATGTGTGTCGATGGCGAACTCCGTCACAAATGTTTCAAGGGTTCGTGTTGTCCAGAAGTCAACAGCTCTTGATACCACGTTGTTCACACTTTTCAACGGCTTAATTCTTTCCGGGGTCCAGTCAGGAGACTGATCTTCTTTGAAGTTTGTCTTTCTTTCTGTCAACCTGGATAACCACTGGTGCAATTCTATGTGGATACTAGCAAAGAAAATTTCATAAATATCAGTAAAAACGTACCTTTGCAAGAAGTCATCTGAGCTACGATGAGGGTCCTTATTCTCTTGTTCAGCAAATTTCAAATAAGTATCTTCAACCCAGTCACTGAGTTCTTTTACTAAGGGCCTCTAAAACATATCCCTCCAGGTACGACGTAGATCTCTCTTAAAGCAGATACTAGTTCAACCAGCAACGGAACCAATTTGTTGGGCGGTAGGGTAGACTCGGGTTCTTATGCTTTTATCTTCGCACCAACAAATTGACCCACAGTGTTGGCCCTTTCGGCAACAACCTGCGAACAGGTTGAAGTCTCACCCGAAACAGCTATGGGGTGCCGCAAAACCAGGTTTTTGCAGGCAAAAGAGGGATATTACTATACCTTTAGCCTTAACAATGAATAATTATGCAATATAGAGCTTCGACATTCACTTAAATAGCTTCACAGTTTAGATAAAAAGATAGTTTCTTGCTTAACCCTTAACTGGGAATTCACAGCAAAGTTAATACTTATAAATTTATCTTACTTTATCATTCATCTACTTATCAAATGCATAAAAACATAACAGGAACAAAATAAAAAGAACCACCACAACACAAGATATACGTGGTTCACCCCCAGTGTAGGGGCTACGTCCACAGAACTGCGTTTATATTCAACAATTTACAAAACGACACAATTCTGATCTGTGCACTCAGCTACAGATCTTCTCAACAACCCAAAATTATGCACTTAGCTACAGAACCTTTCTTCCAAAACCCTCTGTGCACTCAGCTGTAGATTTCATCCACGCACTCAGCTGGGACTTAACCTTAAACCCAAAAATAGACCTTAGCTTCTTCGCATCACATTATCATCATAACACACAAAGCTTCTTCGACTCCTTTACAGAAGTGCCTATTTATACAAGTGCACTATTACAATACCATGGGATTAAACCATGGGACCTAACCATGGGTACTAACCATGGGTACCCAAAAACCATGGGACATTTACAAAAAGAGGGGCTTCAACCCAACCCTGAAGCCCCTAAGACTATTTTGGACCGCAACTCCGCTTACAAGCTTCGCACCAAAACCGTGGAGTTGCCAAAATTAAGGACCTTCAAGGTCTGAGCCCCAACAATTGGATCAAAAAATTGGATGGAAAAAATAAAACATCAGATTCTAGGATATCTATTGTCGTTGAGGTTACCAATGTTTCATATAGAACTGACAGACATCTAGAAGTCTCAGAAAATCGATACTATGGGTATTTGGAAGACATTATATAGTGTGACTTTAAATCCTTTAAGGTAGTTCTATTCGTTGTCAAATGGTACAGGTTATGATTGAATCAAAGTGATCCCGATAGAACTATTATTGAACATGATAATGGATTTACCATCGTAAACACAAGGTTTTTCGAGCCAGGAACAAATCCCTATGTTCTTCCAAGCCAATGTGAACAGGTATTTTACTCAAAGCGTCTAGGTAAAGTGGGTTGGTCAATTGTTGTGAGACACGATCCAAGGGGAAGGTTAGTAAAGTATAACCTATACGATGCTAATGAAGAGGGTTCTCTGGAAGAAGGGGTGTCAATTCTACAAATCTAGACAGATGGTAAAGTATAACTCTTCTTGTTCTTTGAAATCCTGGAATACTTCTTCGATTGTGAACCTATGTACCTACGAACATATCAAACATGCAAACACATCAAAGCTACCAGAAAATCATCTACTTATCCAAGTTAGTGACTAAGGAATCTAACAACATGTACATGTGAAATCAAAACAACAGTAATGTGTGACGAAAATCATCTTTTCATTAAGAATGTATGGAGAAGCTTACAACTGTTGCCTTAGTGTCAACAAGCATCTCCATGAAACAAACACTTCATCCCCATAATCTCCAACTTTGTTGTCTATGCTCTCCAATGGCTTGGGCTAAGTGGTCAATCCAACAGCATAACAATAACTCTATAGTTCTCCCCCTCAGCTATGGACATGAGCTTTTATTTATAAGGCTCAAGGGATAGGAATGGTTGAGAGAATTGTGGGTGAGGTGGCTCCAAGATCCTATCATGGGGGATCTCGAGCTCAACTAACCCACAATGATAGGGATAAGGGAGGACATGAGGCTCATGATCTAGAAGCCTTGAGAAACTTCTTTTTTTCCCATTTTACCCAGGGTACCACTTTTCTTCTCTTATGATAGAGCGGTTTAGGTGAGAACCGCTTTAAGACCAAAGACCATAGGCAGTCGCACCGCTTCTCTAAAATAGGATACAGGCGGTGCTGAGCAAGGTACCTCTCATCAACCACAAGATAAGTGTGGTGCTAGGTTTTTTTCAAGTAGAATTGAAAAACAGAGTAAGCTTCCACTCTAAGTGTTGGGATTAAGGGAAAACATGGAAGTTAAGGGTCTTATCACATGATGGTGACAGGATTTAGGTATAACAGAATGCCCCCCAAAGCATGAGACTTAGAGGGATACGATAAGTGATAGCTTTGAGAGAACAAGTTGTCACTTTGAGGTGAAAATGTCAGCTCGGTCAGAGAATGTCATCCAGTAGGCATCTGCAGTACATCAATACTTTTGACTCATAGACAAATGTAACCAACTCATGGCTGCGGACCAATACAAAGCAGATCCATGAGAGGAATAAACAAGCATGGCTACTAGAATACAACATAGATCCATGTGATAGAGGACTCAAACTTGGACACAGCTACCAGACATACAATGTATATCTATGCCATATAGACACAAATTTGAGCATAGCCACAACCATACAAATGTGGATCCATGCTAGATATACAAAAATCCATTGCAACCTGGGGAAAGTAATGAATGCTAAACAAATACCCAGGTTCTTCATCTCATCTTCCACAAAGTACGATTCTATCCATGTGATTACAATGATATAAAGTCGAACATGGTAGAAACCACTTGATTACTGTCCAATGATGTGAACCATTAACAAGTACGAGGGAGATCACCATTGATGTCTGTGATTCCCAAGGTACCCTAGTACAATCTACTAAGCGTGAATAGATGTCTTGATGTCGAACACCCAGTCGATTCTATTGATCAAAGGTTAATGATGTGAACCTATGTCAAGAGCGAGAGAATCTGTTATTGAGACATATAGATCTCAAGGTACTAAATTTTGTTTCTAAGACTATTTCCTAGTTGATGAGTTGATGTCGACAGGAATAGTCTAGATGATGAGCTTATGTCAACGGGAATAGTCTCATCGAAAGAGGGCCATGATGAGTCCCACATCGACAACACGAAACTTGAAACATAGTTTTGGAATGATGTGAATGTAGTGACCATAATACTGACTCAAAAGTACTAACACAAAGACTGTTTCGATTGTAGAGGTAAAATTCTTCAACTTCCCTTTGAACATCGGGTGGCATGACAAAAGACTTGGTAGCATGACTAGACCAAAAAAACACACAGTACTACAGCTGACAATGCATTTTTTTGAAAGACTCAAAAGAGTGATATGACACATGAAAGTGGATTGCCACAGAGATCAACTGAATACCCAATTGACTGAAATGATATGCAGACAAGTGCCATGTTCAAAGGTAATGACAAACTACTGCCATTTATTTGCAAAATGATTCCCTTCCCATTTTCACCATCTGCTCTTGATGGTGCTCGTTCTAAGAGAACACTCGGAAAACCCAAGTTCCCTTGTAAGATTTGCAAGGGGGGCCACCTTCTTAAGGAGTGTCCAGGTATCTCCTGTGTACAAAAAGAATGGTCTAAAAGATCCAAACCATCTGTGTCATCAACCTTTGATCATCATGTTGACGATACTCCCCCAACCAGTGACCCATTGGTAAAAGGTCGTAAGGGTAAAGTCTTGTATCCTTGTTTGATATGCAAGGCTATGCATCATACCTTTCTTTGTCCAAGCATGGATGAAGCTTCACATTGGTTGGAAAATATTACTGGTCATCAACAGGTGATTCCAACAAGTGATAGTAAGTTATCCCTCGATTCCTCGCTAGTTGACCAAGTGATCAATTCGGTTTCATCTATAATTGATCCCACTCTTCCTTTGGAGAGTGAAGTGGTTGATTCGATCTCATTTCCATGCGATCCCACTCTTTCATCAGAGAGTGTTAAGACTAAAGTAGTCTCTTTAACCAAATCTTCAACTTGTTCTTCTCTTACAGTAGAGAATGAAATAAAACCTGCTAAAGTTTTTATGCTTCATTCTGATTGTTCTCGACAAGAGGAAATTTTTTCTATTTCAATAGAACCCTCACCCAATAATGAGGTTATTTCCTTTGACTGGAGTAACCTAATAGAGTCTCTTCTTCATTCGAGTGTTCCTTTCCAGATAGTTTTGAATGTTATTGCTAGGGAAATACTTTGCACTATTGTTAACAAAGGGGCTTCTATTAGTATTATATCCTCAACTGCTTGGAAAGATTTAGGTTCACCTCATCTTGTGCCAGCCACCGATTAGATACTAGCTTTTAATCGAAGACCTACTGCACCTTTAGGGACCCTTCTTTATTTTCCTATTACATTAGGAGGGGAAACTGTCTGTATTGATGTTATGGTGGTCCAAGGTCCTTTAGATTTTAATCTACTCCTTGTACGTGATTATGTTTCTGCCATGAAGGCTATAGTGTCCACACTCTTTAGAGTTATGCATTTTCCCCATGATGGGAATATTGTGACCATTGATCAGCTTTCTTTTGTTACACCTGACCATTGCATCATTCCTAGTAATCAGACTGCCCTGAATGTGCCGCATGTTCTTATGGTTCCTTCCCCTTCTTCTAGTTAGCTTCTTCCCATCATAGGTAAAATGGGAGGCATGGCTATAGTATATGGACATTATAATGGAGCTAAGCCTCTAGATTTTATGGAATGGGGGAAACCTACCAACATCTAGATACCATGTTGGGTAAGAGCAGGTTCAAGAGCATAGTTTACTTTTGGTTTCAAGCTCATTAAAAAATAAAACCACTCCTTAAGCATAATTTACCTTTTGGTTTCAAGCTTGCATAAAAATGAAACCATGTGGTGAGCATAGTTCCCATTCTATGTCAAGCTCGTTAAAAAATGAAACAAATATTTATGAGCAAAGTTCCCATTCTATGTCAAGCTCGTTAAAAATTGAAATGGATCTCCTTAAGCATAGTTAGCCTTTTGGTTTCAAGCTTGCATAAAAGTGAAACCATATTCCAAGCATAGTTACCTTCTGTTTCAAGCTTGTGCAAAAATGAAATAGATCCCCTTCTCTTGATTCAAGTCTTCCCTTTAGTGTTAGAACTTGAACCTTCTTTTCACCTACCTGTTTCTCATTCTTCCTACCCCCTTAGTGAACATTTTCACATTAGTAACCAGGCTTTTAGGTTGGGTATGGAAAAAGAATCGTCAAATGAAATGAAGCTTAAGGGCATGTCGAGCCCCTAGCAATCATGCTAGGGGTAAGCTTTGCTAGAAATCATGTTGGGGAAAAGATTCCAACATCTATATATCATGTTAATGGGATTTTTCAAGCATAGTTTACCCATTGGTTTCAAGCTTGTGTAAAAATGAAACCAATCTTTGATCATTATTTCAACTGATATTCGAGCTCGTTAAAAACAGTAAGATGGTGTTGAGATTTTCATTTTTCGCGCGTTAGTTAAAACATGAAATGTGGTTTGATCTCAGTTTATTACTTTTTTGTGCTCTAGATTCAAACATGAAAAAGGTTAATAGAGTATTCTTTAAGCTCTTTTTGGACTCTTAAAATGTGAAAAGATAGTCGAGTACTTGTCTTCTTCATACTCGTAAAAGTATTTGAAGAGTCGTCTCTTCAACGGTAGGTTATCTCTTTTTCAGTTCGAATAGACTATTTACAAAAAAGGAAAACTCCAGCCAATCATGACTGGAAGAGTTCTCTAAGGCATTATTTTATACCTTTTCAGGCCTTAGGGACTAAATCATATGAAAAGGGACCCTTTGGAGTCTTCTTCCATGGTCGTTCAGACTCTCTAAACATGAACGATACCAAGTTAACCTTCATTGGATTCGTTAAATTAAACATTGAGAGACCCTCTTTTGGGAATGAACCCCTCCTCTCTCAGGTTCATAAAACATATGAGTTTAGACTTGTCTTCTAACAAGTTTACTGAGTGTTTGTTACCCTCTTTGAACTCGTAAAATCGAAAAGAGGCACTCATCAATCATGATGGGGAAAATGGGAAGGGAGTCATTTTGCAAATAAATGGCAGTAGTTTGTCATTACATTTAAACATGGCACTTGTCTACATATCATTTCAGTCAATTGGGTATTCAGCTAATCTCTGTGATGATCCAGTTTCATGAGTCATATCAATCCTTTGAGTCTTTCAAAAGAATGCATTTTCCATTGTCGCACTGTGTGTTTGTCTAGTCTAGTCATGCTACCAAGGCTCTTATCGTACCACTTGATGTTCAAAGGGAAGTTGAAGAATTTTTACCTTTGTAGTCAAAACAGTCTCTGTGTCAATACTTTTGAGTCAACCTTATGGTTACTACATTTGCATCATTCCATAACTATGTTTTGAGTTTTGTGTCATCGATGTGGGACTCATCATGGCCCTCCTTTGACGAGACTATTCTTGTCAACATGATCTCATCATCCAGGAAATAGTCTTAGAAACAAAATTTAGTACCTTGAGATCTGTATGCCTCAATGACATATTCTCTCACTCTTGACATAGGTTCACATCATTGACCTTTGATCGATAGAATTGACTGGGTGTTCGACATCAGGAAATCTATTCATGCTAAGTAGATTGTACTAGGGTACCTTGGGAATCATTGACATCAATGGTGATCTCCCTTGGTCCACAGCCTGCTTGTTTATTCCTCTCATGGATGTGCTTTGTATTGGTCCACAGCCTGGAATTGGTTTCATTTGTCTATGAGTCAAAAGTATTGATGTACTACAAATGCCTACTAGACGACATGCTTCAATCGAGCTGGCATTTTCACCTCGAAGTGATAACTTGTTCTCTCAAAGCTCTCACTTATCGTATCCCTCTAAGTCTCATGCTTTGGGAGGAATTCTGTTATACCTAAATCCTGTCACCATCATGTGATAAGACCCTTAACTTCCATGTTTTCCCTTAATCCCAACACTTAGAGTGGAAGCTTGCTCTGTTTGTCAATTCTACTTGAAAAAACCTAGCACCGCACTTGCCCTGTGGTTGATGAGTGGTACCTTGCTCAGCACCACCTGTATCCTATTTTAGAGAAGCAGTTCCACCTCTATGGTCTTTGGTATTAAAGCAGTTCTCACCTAAACCGCTATGTCATAAGAAAAGAAAAGTGATACCCTAGGCAAAATGGGAAAAAGAGAAATTTCTCGAGGCTTCTAAATCATGAGCGTCGTGTCCTACCTTATCCCTATCATTATGGGTCAGTTGAGCTTGAGATCCCCCATGATAGGATCTTAGAGCCACCTCACCCACAATTCTCTCAACCATTCCTATCCATTGAGCCTTATAAATACAAGCTCATGTCCATAATTGAGGGGGAGAACTATATAGGTATTGTTATGTTGTTGGATTGACTACCTAGTCCAAATCATTGGAGAGCATAGAGAGAAAAGTTGGAGCTTATGGGGATGAAGTGTTTGTCTCATGGAGGGGCTTGTCGACATTAAGGCAACGGTTGTAAGCTTCTCCATACATTCTTAATGCAAAGATGATTTTTGTCCCACATTACTGTTGTTTTGATTTCACATGTACATGTTGTTAGATTCCTTAGTCACTAACATGGATAAGTAGATGATTTTATGGTATCTTTGATGTGTTTGCATGTTTGATCTATTCATAGGTACATAGGTTCAAAAAAAAATTAGTATTCCAGGTGTCTACGACATTCAGGGAAGGTCTTCATCCTTTGCCATTCACTCATTTGTTTTGGATCTGAACCATTCAGACCAGAGGAACAGCTTCTGTCTGCAAAATATGAAATATTCCTAGTAACAGGCTGGTCATTTGTTGTGAGACACGATCCAAGGGGAAGGCCGATAAAGTATAACCTAGACAATTCTAATGAAGATGTTTCTCAGGAAGAAGGATACGATGACGTAGAGCATGATCAACATGAGTTAGGTGATGATGATCCAACAGAAGATGTACTCCAAGAAACAGTTGAATCTGATGATGTAGCAAACAACGCCAATGAAATTTATAGCGACAATGACACGATGAGCATAACTGATGATGATGACAATGATGATATGGCCAACCCTTACAGTGTTGACTCTCGATCTGATGATATAGATGATGACTTGGATGAAGAAGATGATGACATGGATGAAGAATACAATGAAATATAATTAATGAAAGGTAAATATTTAATCAGACCTATTCTTTTATCTTTTTTTTTAAAGAGTTACTAACATCATCACCATCACCATTGTCCTCATGTTGATCATCATCGTCATCATCATCATCATCATCATCATCTTCATCATCATTGTCATCATCATCAGAAATCTTGATCTTCATCATCATCATTGTCATCATTGTCATCTTCATCTTCATCTTCATCATCGTCATCATCATCATCAAAATCATAATTTTCATCATCATCATCATTGTCGTCATCATCGTCATCCTCATCATCTTCATCATCGTCATCATCATCATCATAATCTTCATCGTCATCATCATCATTAAAATTAAACCTAGATCAAATTAATTACTTCATATCATTGTCATCATCATCTATAGCATTGTCATCATCTTCATCATCATTGTCGTCATCGTCAACGATGAAATATAATTAAAGGTAAATATTTAATTAGACCTATTCTTTTATGTTATTTCTTTTTAAAAAGAGTTACGGACATCATCATCAACATCATGTGGATCATCATCGTCATCATCCTCACCATCCTCATCATCGTCATCAACATCATCATCATCATCATCATCATCTTCATCATATATAATCATCATCATCATCATCATAATCATCATCATCATAATCACCCTCATCATCATATTCATCATAATTGTCGTCATCATCATCGTCTTCATCTTCATGACCATCATCGTCATCATCATCCTCATCAACATAATCATCACCAACATCATCATCTTCATCATAATCGATGAATATGACATCATTATCCTCATGATCATTGTCATCATCATCATCAGTGTCATCGTCATCATCAAAATCATAATTATCATCATCATCGTCATCTCCATCATCATCATCTTCATCGTCGTCGTCGTCGTCATCATCATCATCATCATCATCACCATCATCATCATTGACATCATCATGATCATCATCGTCTTCATCTTCATCACCATCGTCATCATTAACATCATCATCTTCATCACCATCGTCATCATTAACATCATCATCTTCATCAACATCATCAATAAAACCATTTTTAAAATTAAAAATAAACCTAGATCAAATTAATTACTTCATATCATCGTCGTCGTCGTCATCGTCATCTGTATCATCATTGTCAACATCATCATCATCAACACCATCATTGAAATTATTTTTAAAATTAACAGTAAACCTAGATGAAATTAATTACTTCATATCATCTTCATCATCGTCGTCATCAGCATCAGCATCATCATCATCGTCTTCATCGTCATCAACATCATAAGGCTTTCTCATCATCATCATTGACATCAACATCATCATCATCATCAACATCATCATCATTGTCCATCATCATCATCATCGTCATCGTCGTCATCATCAGCAACATCATCGTCACTATCGACAACATCATCAGCATCATCACCATCATCATCATCAACATCGTTAGAATTTTCATCATTTCATATGATATCAAGACGGTCATCACCATCATCATCATCATCATCATCGTCGTCATCATCTTCATCATCATCAACATCATCATCTTCATCATCATCATTGTCGTCATCTTCATCATCATCATCTTCATCTTCATCGTCATCATCATCATCGTCATCCTCATCATCAACATCCTCATCTTCATCATCACCATCATCATAATGATTGGCATCATGGATAACATCATCATCATCATCGGCATCATCATCATCAGCGACATCCTCATCCTCATCATCATAGATTCATTGCACACATAAAGACTCACATAGATACACCCCCCCTCTTTGTGTGCCTGGTGTGTCTAACATGAATGTGTGATCAAGGATAGGAATATGTAAACGAGGTTAACACATATACGTTAGACTCAAAGGAACATGTACATTGAGTGTCATGAGATGGATTAAACTTTTTGTTTATACATAACAACGTTGTATAGAAGCCTTAATGATGAAAGGTTTAAACTAGTGTACAACTTCTTTATGCATATGGTGCAAAAGTATTGCAACCAAGAATATATTATGAACATGTTGAAGAAGCTCATTTCTAATGGAAGTGGAGTGGCCACTTCGATGAGGATTAAGAAAAAGGAGAAAATGACACCTGTAATGAAAAGATGTTAGGGATTTTTTTGTTGGGACATTGAGTACTTAGAGAAAATAAATCAAGGTTCATATGAGACTAATCCCTAATCTAAAACACTTAACCCTTTTAAAACATGTTCCCAAACCCCTATAAACCCTGTCATTCATATAATATTTATATCTCTTTATACTTATCAAATTTAAATATTTTTAAAATAAATCTTACTTGTAATCTTATATTAAAATTATTTTTTAGTATATATAAATTAAAAAAATAAAACATAAATAAATTTAAAAAAAAAAATAAAACAATATATATAAATAATTATAAGACAATTATTTTAAATACATATATATAAATAAATAAACAAAAACATAAAACAATAAAAAAACTACCTGTCGCGCTATTTTCATTTCAGCTTCACGAGAAAGCTTCTTCCTCTATGCATCTCGTCGAGTGCTTGTCGTTCAATGACCAGTGATGTTCTGAGCAACTTGACCGGAGAATAATATCAGTGGGAGCAACGATTTGGACCCATGAAGACTAAGGACAGTGGATTGTGGTTTTGTAGCGGACAAGGAGGCCAATTGTTAGTTGAGACAATGCATCCCAAAATTGTGAGTATCGTGCCCTAATTCATGTATATTTTAAAATTTTTAAGATAGTTCTGCAAATATCTAGGGTTTCTTTACCAATAGAGGAAAGGCAGAGGCTATTAGAGTAGGTTACCCTCATTGATCAGCACCCACGAAAATAGAGTTGATAGGAGTAAAAATTGTTGGAATATAATAAACCCACTCATAACTTAGGATAAAATAATTAATCATTATTTGATTAATTATTCACCCACTAGCTTAATTAGTTGGCATCCACTTGCACCTTAAAGTCAATGCATGCCATCTATATCCTAGGAATGAGATATTTCTGATTCTGGTTTCATCTAGAATTAGTATACAGGACCTTATGGTAGATTCTGCTTTTTTCTCCTTTTTCTGCTTTTTCCTGCTTTTCTATGGATAAGATAAAAGCTAGTCAACTAGGAAACTGGGAGCTTTTGTTTCCAACCCAACCTCCATTACTTTTTCTCCATTAGCATATTATTTCCATCTCCTTGACAACTCACTCATGCTTTTTCCAACTCGTGAGGTGCTTGGTAGATTGGAAAGTGCTTTAAGGGGTTTATCATAATTAGTAAGCCTGCTTTTATGAGCTAGCTTGAGTTGTCTTCATGCAACTCCTTTTTCCTTTATAAGGATGTATGACCTATGTAATAATATCAATTATCATTTATTGATCATTCATTAATGTGTGTTCATTAATTCTTCTTCTTCTCTCATTATGCTAATTCTCTACAATTCTCTGTGAGGTTAATTGTGTGCCTAGCTCCTTAGCCAGTTTATGAAATTCCTTATGCCATCAAGGCTTTAGAATTTCTACATGGTATCAGAGCTAAGGTTCTCAAAGTTCAAGTTCTTCATGCAATTAGAGCTGAGGATATCAAAGCTCTACATGATATCAGATCTTTGAGAGTTCATTAATTAATTCTCCTTTTTCAGATTTGCAGGTTTATTTTGCAGGTTCAACTTTGAATGGATTCAAGAATATCAGTTCCTCTTCTTTCTCCATTCACAATCTATTCAGAGTGGAAACTGAAGATGATTTCATATCTAAAGAGACAAGGTCTCTATGAGATAACTATTTGAGCTGGTGAAGAATCTTATGAAGAGACAAGTGACTAGTTGAATGACTATGATAGATCAATTGGAGCTATTTGTCTATCTCTCTCCATGCATGTGCTACCTTATTGATTCTGTTGATTACCCAAAGGATCTCTGGACAACATTGGATAGAGTTTTGGGAAAGGACAATGAGGATCCTTCTAGCTATGTGGAGAGTGCCTCTAGCTCCTCAATGATTTCTCTCTCTCAAGATGTCTCGCCCTCTACAGTCTCTGATGAAGTTGATCATGAAGAAGAAGTTTCTCATATAGTTCCTGTTGCTACTACTCTCTTTGATTTGAATGCTTCCTATTTCAATCAAGAAGAAAATATTGAAGAGCCATCTTTTTCTGTGTCTCTTGAAGTAGAAGATCTTGATTCATCTTCTCATGATGTTGTTGATGAAAAAGAAGTGACTAATGGAGCTGCTATTTCTATTGATGATCCACTCACACATTCAGTGTTCTCTATGTCTTCTACCATGGATTCTGAGATCCATATGCCAGACCTCTCACACCTTGTGCATGCTTCTCTTCTTGATGGTGCGCAACCCAGTGACATCCAAGATGTTTGCTTAGCCAAATCAAGTCCTTCTAGTGTTTTTCCACTTACCATACTTGATCCCATGGGCTTTTTCAACTCCTCCTTTGTTCTTGGCACTCATTCTCAGAGCCTCCTTGAAGATTTTGAACATCACTATCCTTCCTCCTCTCATTATTCTACCATAGAGTATTCTTTACCAGTATATTCCCATGAGTCTACTGTTGTGCTTATTTGTGATCTCTTGGATTCTTTAGAAGCTAGATTAACCCATGGAACCCATGCATTCGCACTCTTTGATCCCATGCCTTCTCTATGTTCCTACATGATCACTTGCACACATCCTCTCTGTGTAAATGAATATGGAGACATGATACATTCGCTTGGACAATTATTTCACCTATTTGGAGCTCATTTCATCTCTACTGGTTCGAAGTTCAAGTCATATCATCATCTTGGAGCTGATTACAAGTCTCAAGATCCTTCAATATTGCCTTCACATCATTGGATTTTAGTTGTTCTACATGGTCCCAGGTTCCATCCAGCAGCTGTCCTTGATCCAGGTGAGAAGATTTATCTTCTTCCCAAGAAGAAGATTCCTCCAAACATCAGCATTTAGTTTGGAGCAGCAGCAACATCAGCAGTTCAACATTTTTGGTATTGCTTTTCATGTCTTTCTTGAGGGAGGATTTTCCCCTTGAGGTTTTGCCTCTTTCCTCATTTCCTTGGACAATATAAATTGTAAAAGGGTGACCATAGCTTTATTGTTGAGCCCTATATGCATATATATTTCTGATTAGTTCAGGAATATCATCATAAAGTCAGGCTTAAAGGGGGGTGTTGGAATATAATAAACCCACTCATAACTTAGGATAAAATAATTAATCATTATTTTATTAATTATTCACCCACTAGCTTAATTAGTTGGCATCCACTTGCACCTTAAAGTCAATTCATGCCATATATATCCTAGGAATGAGCTATTTCTGATTCTGGGTTCATCTAGAATTAGTATACAGGACCTTATGGCAGATTCTACTTTTTTCTGCTTTTTCTGCTTTTTTTGCTTTTCTGCTTTATCCTACTTTTCTATGGATAAGATAAAAGCTAGTCAACTAGGAAACTGGGAGCTTTTGTTTCCAACCCATCCTCCATTATTTTTTCTCCATTAGCATATTATTTCCATCTCCTTGACAACTCACTCATGCTTTTGCCAACTCATGAGGTGCTTGGTAGATTGGAAAGTGCTTTAAGGGGTTTATCATAATTAGTAAGCCTGCTTTTATGAGCTAGCTTGAGTTGTCTTCATGCAACTCCTTTTTCCTTTATAAGGATGTATTACCCATGTAATAATATCAATTATCATTTATTGATCATTCATTAATGTGTGTTCATTAATTCTTCTTCTTCTCTCATTATGCTAATTCTCTACAATTCTCTGTGAGGTTAATTGTGTGCCTAGATCCTTAGCCAGTTTAGGAAATTCCTTATGCCATCAAGGCTTTAGAATTTCTACAAAAATAGAGTTGCATTTGACAGTTTCATTGACCCGCATTCGACCCATATTGGCTGATATGGATTTTGAAGTCTAGCCAATCTGAGCATTATAATTAGTGGACGAACTCACCACATTTTGGTTCGCATTCAAACTGGTTTGGTTGTTTTTATTTTAATTATCTCAGCAACGGGTTCCCAAATAAGCTATTAACTCGACCCCACCGAAATGAGATGCTTAAAGGAGGTTTAGAGAAGGATTCGAGTTCCCCCATAGCCATGATAGATAGATTGTTTCTGCTCCCATGTATGCTAGGCTCGATGGAGAAGGATGAAAATTGGTCGTTGCCCTGAGCAGGATTTCTGAGCCCTATTTTGTTATAAGTAAGGAAGTTCAAGTGTTTTAAACCAGCGTCCTCAGTTTATGTAGAAGTTACAACAATTAAACTACTTAAAGTGGGATAAACATATTTCCCAATAGCTTCAGTTAAAGCATCGATAAAAAAGTTCCATACCCTGTTGCAAAGCATATAATTAACCCAGCAAGTGGACCCATCATAAGCGGATTCCAATAGATGAACAACAGAGGCTATTAGAGAAGGATACCCTCATTCAGCACCCACGAAATTAGAGATAATAGGGGTAAAAATAGGATGATAGGCACAAGCTGAAAAATATAGATGCACCCAAGTGTGAAATCGAGGAGAAGGCACACATACCCTAACCACTCAGGTTTTTACAAAAAAATTCAACTATAATTCAAGATCATTATAAAATCCCTAGGTTAGAAATAAACTCGAACCTAACCCAGTATTTTCCAAATTGCAGCGACAACAAGGGTTTGCCAGAATTATGCCAAATGTTATGGATTTCTTCATTAAGGTGTGGGTGAATCTTGCCAACAAATTCTACTTTAGGGACCAGGACTACTGGTTTTAGATGAAGGGAATTTCCCACGCAATAAGGACACCAACATACTCCATGTTCTTTCCCAAATACGTAGGAGGAGACGATTGTTATTTTCATGCACCCTTTTTCAAAACAATTTTAAAGAGCTCTTCAATATTTTGAGGTTGGTAAGGCCTAATATTTTAGATTTTAACTCTTTTCAAGCCTTCTTCAGCCGGTTGATCTGTAGAGTGGATGTTAGTTCTTGGAGATCCTGTAGAGTGGATGCTTGGTTGCTCTATAGGTTCCAATTATTTAGGTTCCTCAATAAATAATTACTTGATATGTTGGCTTCTTGGAGTCGTGTTATTTTTGGGTAGTTCCTTCCAGTCTTCAATTTGTTCCTTTCTTTCGTCTAATTTATGTCATATTGTATGCTTTATAATTGATATATTTACACATGTGTTGGACTAGTGTCAACATGCCATGGTAGAGTTTTTTTTGGGTATCCTTCCCCTTTCACTTGCATCTATCATTTATGAAGATGTGTTAATTCTTATAGCATAGGGAAGTATTCCTATACATTCAAGATCCATTGAGTAATTTTCATATAATTTCATCAACTAATAGGGTCTGAACCACATGTAATTGAGTTTCTCCACCCTATCCTTTTTTTGTTGTTGTATAAAAAGACTAGTTGTATTTCTTCAAACTCTTGTTTCTTTAATGTTCTCACATTATCTCTTCATTCTTACCTTTTCCATGAATTGGTGGATCATTTACCATAACCTATATTCATCTATTTTTTCTAGTTCCTCTGACCTATACTTAATGTATTTATGTTTTTCTCATTGTTCCTTTACTACAATACATAGTGACGACTTACCAGCTAGTATTGTTTTCTTCCCATGACTCTAGTCAAGACGTTGAGACCCATCCCACTGTGCAAAAAATATTTAATTTCTACATATCCAACTTGTATGCGAAAGATCCACTTCAACAAATATTTGTTATGGTTGATGGAATTAATCATGACATATTAACTCAAGAATATTATGTTAGGGCCTAATTCCCTCAATTTCTTCCCCAACCATGATCCAAGAACCATCCCTAGTGTACTAAACCACAAATTGGCACCCATATCCCATTCAGAGAATAATGTCCCCCTATACAATACATGTTTGTGATTTGATGTCTTGTTCTTGGTTCTTGGTACCTAAATTCTTCATGTAAATCCTAAGGGACTTATTATCCACACATCCCCATTATTAAGGCCTTAAGACCCATCCCTACTATCCAATGAATTATAGGAGAAACCACACACCACTTGGAAATCAAATATCCCCTTCAAAGGGCCTAAGTGATGGTTTAAATCCATGATCATTATGAAATTGATTAGGATACCCCAAGATGTCCAAGAAAACCATTAGAATATTCTCCGAAGTGCTGGGTTATGCACTACAAAGTAGCACTGAAGAGGTTAAAGCATCCACTCTATAGGATCTCCAAGAACTGACATCATTATTTGTCCATTACTGTAAAGGTGATGTACTAGAAGATTTTCCTGGACTTGTTGATTTCACCGCGAAGTTGAGCATAAATGATAAACATAGAGGAGCACTAAGAAAGCTACAACACTTTGTACGAAATCAAATCAGTAGAGATATAATGTCTGGAACATTCTGCATACATCCTTCACTTGAATGATGTTAGTTCTTGAAGATCCTGTAGAGTGGATGCTTGGTTGGTCTATCGGTTGCTTCTTGGAATTTATAATAAACTTGGCCCAATATCCTAATTCGACCGTGAAGTGCTTAGTTCACTAGAAATTGGGTTAGGTAATACTTGGCCATTAATGGACAATCATGAATCTTATGGTTTATGCTTTGGGTCTTGAAGCAAGTACTAGGTATTTTGATGTCCTCCATTTTTTATTTGAACATTTTATGTCAATTTTCATCGTGTCTGATTTTTTTTTGCCCCTCTTACATTTAATATGCCCAAAATGATTTTTTAGGTCTGAATTTAACCCAAGATTACCTAGAATTGAGGATTTATGGATACTTATTGTTAATTTATGGTTGAGGTTTCCTTAAAATGGTTTCTCACTGCTCTATGAAGGTCAAATAAGGAAAGGAATTGGATTAAATACACATAAAAATATTTAACCATGCCCAAATGTGCTTGGAAATAGCCTCGATTTGCTTCTTACACCAATTAGGATGCCCATTGTTGTTCTTCTCATTGATAGAAATTATCAAAATTTGGGTTATACTATTGATTGAAACTTAGAATAGTCCCAAACTATGCACTGGTCACCTAGCTTTTAAAAAAATGGTTCCTCATGATTTGTATGGAGGTGAAAAATCCACCAAGATTCTTCAACATGTATGAATATCTCTTCATTTATTAGCTCCAACCCCGAGACAAAATTATGTGATATGTGTAACATATGCCTTTTTCTTGATGAATATCCAACATTCCAATTCCTTATCAAGTTATCCCTTCTAATCATTTGGTGCCAATAATATGAATCAAGTATTAATTGTGGTTTATTATTGGACTACAAACTACAAATGATGGTATGAACTGAAAGAGTGCCTTCATCCTTAAGCCCATATGTTATCACTCCAGGAAACTCCTCTAGGTTGTAGCTCGAGGATGCCTGGTAACTTACAATGTTTTTTTAGGGTTTTCAGATATGGGTCAAGTCAGTCAACCTATGTAACCTTTCCACTCTCAAGGCATGCATAAGACTCACTCATTTACAAGGCTTTTAGTTACAATTTGCTCAGAAATTCGACTATAAGGTGCACGGATGGAGAACTCACCATCCTGGCATACTTACACACATAACACATGCATATAAATGGCTAAATCTTATTGGGGATGGTATTTATAAATCACACTAATAGACAAATAGGATGACAGCTATCAGCTTTTTAATAAATTTGAAATTGACTTGAATGCACATTCAGGCATAAACATAGTAAAGAAAGAGATGATGGCCGAACAGATCACAACAAAAGAGCTTATACCATGAATAAGTAAAATGAGAAGCTTGAAAGTATTATTGGCTCATAAATCCCTGAAGTTGAAACCTTTATTATAAAATCAATCATGGGCTTTATAGCCTTCTACAAAATGCATAGATCCTGAAAATTCAATCTGTTTACACAAAAATAATTTAAAGTGATAGTTTTTCCAGATTAGGGATTCAAACCCTTGTTGTATAGGATTATGCACCTAATAACCATAGGTCTGGGGTTACCAACATACTCAATTACTTGCAGACAATTGACTTCTAAAGTGCATAATAGGAAATAGGAAGGTGTAAAGGACTTACTTGATTAAATGAAGGTCGATCCTTGCTATCTTCTTCCTCTCTGCTCCACTTCCAAAGTCTTCAGGATTGCTGCTCTTTCACCTGTCAAGAAATACTCTTCCAGATACAAGATGATTCATATACATATAAGCAGGTTAGATAAATCACATATTATATTGAAATGTAAACATTCATCAAACCACAAGATATGAAACACATATGGAAGAAGCAATCTCTTTATTATCAATAATGGAAAGAGTTTAGGTTACAACCCAACGTCTGAGACAAGGAATCCTCTGTCACCAAAGGATTCTGAGTTTCACTGCTCCAAATATTTCTGTAGACAATCCAACAGCATAACTTTGCTCTCCAAGTGTTACTACCAACACCCTCCCCAAGTCCTGTATTTATATGGATGAAATAAGGCAGTTCTCGAAGGTTAGGGAGGTTATAGCAGTTAAGGAAATTAAGTTAAATGACTTAACTAATCTCCCATTAGTGCGTGGTTTTATATTTTAATGTTGAGAAACACATTCGCATGGGTAAGCTGAAGTCGAACATGGAGAGGATTCAACAGTTTGTCAACCAATAGATGATAATCGACAATTGAAGCAAAGGAGTTCACCAATGAGTAAAGTGAATCCAGAGGTACCATCGTCAAAACCCTAGGTATTCGTCATCGGGAAGTGCTGAAATGGAACCATACTGTGATAAGGAAGGCAATAGATCCTCCAACGGATCACAAGAGTGACTAGGAACTGGGCAAAAGAAGGTAGACACAAGTAGATGGATAACAGATATAACAATGATGGGATCAGGCTATCAATCAGACATTGGGAAGAATCCTTGAACAGTGAGCACGACACAGAGATGACCCAAGGCAGTGTATAACAGATAGATAGGACAACTAGACTTATCTGTCATGTAAGAGACATGATCAGATTCCCCAATTATAATGGACAAGAGGAGGAGTCAGAAACTCGAAGTAATAGCTGAACACGGATGCACACTGAAACATGGATATCGAAAGGCAAAGAGTGTTATGTTCAAGGATGACATGCTGCCATTATTGAAAACAAGAGAAAACTTCTTCCTTACCTTCCCTGTTAAGTTTTAACGAGTCTAGGAAAGTCAACTCGGTTCTCTCTTCATTTTTTAACAAGCTTGAAGAGATGGGAAAATAATGCTTGACAGTGTCACTGATTTGTGGATTTAATGAGCCCGAACTAGTACATGCTCATTCGGTGTTTTCACATTTAGAGAGTCTGAAAACTCCAAAGAAGACTCCAGGGGGGTCCCTTTTCATCCAATTTAGTCTCTTGAGGCCGAAAAAAGTATAAAACAAACCACAAAAGAACTCTCTTAACTTCCGAAGAAGAAAAGGTGAACCTTTTTCGTACTTAGTCGGGAAGGTCCGAAAAAGGTTAAATTACCACCTACCCAATGCTCCTTCAAAAACAACATAAAATAGCTTGAGTTTTACGAGTGTGAAGGAAAGCAAGATCACTCAGAAAGATCCATTTGGTTACAAGAAATGGGGCTTACAACAATAAACTCATTGCTTTGTTCTTGAGTGTTTAACGAGCATGACAAAGAAACAAAGTACACTCGGAATCTTTTCATGTTTGGGTCCAGAGCACGAAAAAGAGAAAACTAAGCTCAAACCGGGTGTTCCTTTTCTGTCCAATTTAGTCCCTCAGGTCTAGAAAAGTGATAAACCTATACCTGAGAATACTCTTCTCAATTCCGAAGAAAAGAGAGTGATCATTTCTCGTACTATTCTGCATGGTCCGAGAAAGAGATAACCTACCACCAATGCGGATGCCCATTCACATATTCTTAACGAGCTTGAATAGATGAGATAACTCAGCAGTCAAGTCTGTTTTGAAGGAGTCAGACCCGGGCCTAAAGAAACTCCATAAGGTGGGGGAGTCCTATAAAGGGATAACTTGTAAAGAGAGACTCAAAAGAAGCTCTATTTGGCATGAAAAATAGCTATGAGGAAACCCTTGGGCCTGAAACAGTGATGGAATGAGTACCAAAGGATGGAAATGGCATATAAGAATGATACTCATTAAAAAGGGACCCTAGCCACGGAAGAACAATGGTAGAGACAAGGGACTAATGGCTTAGAATACCATAGTCCGTGGCAAAATGTTGTATACTAAGGTTAATGTGGAGTGATAAGATGCCAACATGTGTTGGAAAGAGCAAAAGCCACCCTATAGAAGCATCAACACTTTGTAAAAGTTGGTAAACCTGTTCCAAGGAACAAAAGGGGTGATATTAGTCAATTGACATTTCAAACTATATAAAAAAACCCACTTTACGAAATATTTTTTCTATAAATAGTTTGAAAATTAAAACATTTCTCACCATTTGCACTTTTTGAACCAAAAAGGAAAGTTTACCCTCTATCTTTTATCGATCGCCGTGGACAATTGGACCGTCGGAATTCGAATCCATCAGCTTCAGGTAAATCTACACCCTAAGCTCTTCAATTTGATCCAAACAAATTTTAAAATTAATGGTTAATTTAGTATATTTCATCAACCTAAAATGTGGAAAAATGTATTCGCGGGTTGCTAAGCATGAAAGCCACGAAGACGCATTTCATTCATGATTTGTCCAACAAGAGAGTCGCGAATGACTCGTGACTTGCCCCAATGGACAGTCGCGAATGCTGCGCGATAGGGAAAAGCTTTAAAAATAGGCAAAATTTTTAAATTTTTATGATGGAATACTGAACCAAATTATGTATATTTGTCAGGAAAATATGGTGTTGGAGTGGAGAGAGAGGGAACATGAAATGATGGATCAAGCGGCTCTCCAAAGCCCACCTACCATCCAAGCATTGAGGAATAGTGGGCTGCTCAAGTTCTTTTGTACATCGCCCATGCGGGCCAATGTCCGCATATTAGAGTTCTTGGTCAATTACTGGGACCATGACATGGGGATGTTCAATATCCAAGGTGTGACTTTGGAGCTTACCGTAGAGGATATCTATTTCATAACCGGGTTGTCACATCGGGGAGCACCGGTGAATCTGGGGGGCACTGGTAGGGGTGGAGACCCCTTGCGTGTCTAGAACTATGTCGATGTATTCTGCAGGCCGGGTACTCAAAAGAAAGGAAGCAGCATTCTCATTGCAGACATATAGGACTTTACACTTCAGGTATTAGCCAGTACTATTGTGAGACTTTCAGGGTCAACAAGGTTACATATGGCCACCAGGACTCAGATGAGGGTGGCGGTTGACTGCTTTAGAGGTGCTCTCTATGATTGGTGCTCGGGAATTGTCCCCATTATGAAGAGGCAATTATCCAACTATAAGAGGGGAAGACGCAATAACTTCGACTATGCGAGGATACTAGTAGCGTTCTTCTTCTTCGAGAGTGCCAGCTATGAGCCCTGCTATACCATTACAGGTCAGACATCCACGTCAGCCGAGGCTGAGCAGGTGGGGAGATATCTTCCTCCATCAAGGAGGAGGAGACATAGTACATAGCATGTATGATGATGACTTTTATACATGGTGGTAACGACAGGTACCAGCGTTGGAGCAGTTTCCATACACTGGGATGGATTTCCGAGGTGATCCCGACCTAGTCCTCCCTCCAGGAGGAGAATCGGGAGAGATGGGTAAGTAATATTTAATTTTTTTTCATTATCAAATTTTTATGAATTTTCAAATGATAGGATATATACATATGCACAATTCTAAACCCTACTCATGTGTCAAAATGCAAATATTGGACCAGTCTGCCCTGTAGGGCACCCACGTAATTCGTACGTCCTGTTGCAGGGGGAGACCCCGGATTGATCAGGTTACTCGAGATGAAGCTAGGAAGGCTGACCGAGCGAGTACCTATGATACGGATAGAGCATCTCCCTGTAGCCATGCAGGAGTTCGTAGTTGGGGTTCCACCGGCTTGGCTACGTCTTTTCAGACAAGTAGCTAGGGTATTACTTGTATACAGAGATGTGGTGGAGGCTGTCGAAGCCGAGGAGGCTAAGGAAACCAGGGGGCATAGAGATCACGGGGACTAAGGAGGTCCTAGTGGCCATGGCGGGCAGGCTTAGTTCTAGGGCATTTTGATGGATGATGATCCACATTTTGTATATTTTGTATATGACAAGATCTACGGATGAGACTTGACCTATCCTATGTATGAACAGATATTTACATATATATATATATGTGTGTTTGGTTGTCAGCTTATTTACAAGTGTTTCTTATATATGTACTGTATATTTTATGAAGTGTGTGTGAGATGCCAATCCAAAATGTAATTAGCATATGCATTAGACAATGAATTTTGGTTTCTTGGAATATGATTAAAAGTAATAACTTCAAAATGTCTTTCCAATAAACGAATTTGCATGAACTGACGTAACAATGTAGGATTTCGTACCTGATAAGCTCAATTGAGCTGGGAAACAACCAACTGAGAATCCAAATGGACTTCAAGCTGGGTAATGCCACGTGACAAAGCATCCCATAAGAGCTCAATAACGGCCTTATATTCAGCAACATTATTAGAGGCAGGACCTAGGCAAGCGCCTCCCGTGGCAACAAGCTGTCCTGTGGGAGAATAAATAACCCATGCTGCCGAAGCCAGGTTACAAGTGTGACGGCGGGCGCCATCAGTGAAACCTACATACATTTCGGAAGACATCTGCAACAACCAGCAGATAGTATAAAAAAAAAACTGACAACCTAATGTACATAAAAATACATACACTAATATACAAGAAAAAGTGCTAAGCCTAAGCGTAGTACTTCTTCAAGTAGATCCCATTTCTAGGCTCGAGAAGCTTATTCCCATCATAATCCACTAATTCATATGTGCCTTTACTCAATACTTTAGACACGGCATAGGGTCCTAACCACATGGCCTTGAATTTTCCTACCCCCAAAGGTTCTTTATCTTGGTCCCAGAGCAAGACAAGTTCCCCTTCAGAGAAAATCCTAGGTTTGACCTATTTATCGTATTGAGTTTTAACCCTATTTTTGTGAGCCTGGTTCACAGTCAGCGCATCTCTACACTGTTCATCAAGGTGCTCTAAGTGTACCAAGAGTTCTTCAAGCTCAGTCGTATCCGGTAACACATGAATAGATATCTGCAAGGATGGGATTTCGCATTCAATCGGTGTAATAGCTTCCACCCCGTGAATGAGTTGGAAGGGGGAGAACCCCGTAGCAGTCTTTACATTGGTTCGATAAGCCCAAAAAGTGGGGTATAACATGATGTGCCAATTTGAGCGGGTTGCATCAATAGTACATTTAAGAATAGTTTTTAAAGTCTTGTTTACATCCTCAACCTGACCATTTGCTTGCAGATAGTATGGAGAAGAATGTTCTTGTTGAAATCCAAGCATGGTGGTCAGTTCTGACATCATGTGATTTTGAAAATGACTGCCATGGTCAATGACAATCACCTTGGGGATACCAAACCTTGCAATAATCTGATTGAAAACGAAGAAAGCTGTTGTTTCCCCGTCGGCTTTAAAAGTAGGCATTGCCTCTGCCCATTTTGTAAAATAGTCCACAGCTACAATGATGTATTTGTGCCCCCCAGCCGAGGCTGGGTTGCATGTCATATAATCAATCCCCCATTTCATGAAGGGGCCTACCAAAACAACGGGAAACAAGGGAGCAGGATGTGACCACATTTTTCTGGTGTAAAGCTGACACGGATGACAGCGCTTCACTGCTTCCACACAATCTTTAAAGATCGTGGGCCAGAAATAACCGGCACGCAATATTTTCTGGGTCGTTGCTAACCCAGATAAATGACCCCCACATGCTCCACTGTGAGAATCATTTAGGGCAATCTCCGCTTCCTCGTGAGTAAGGCAGCAACGCAAGACAGAATCTACCCCTCGTCGATATAAAGTATCTCCTATTATGAGGTAGTTTTTAGCATGAAGTTGTAACTTACGTCGGTCTTCCCTAGAGTAAGCGGCAGGATACTTCAAAGTCTGGAGATATATGAGAATATCTCCATACCAAGGATCAGAGGTGGATATAAGGAAGATGTGCTCATCTGGGAATGAGTCATCCTCAATCACTACATCTTCTTCCATAGCAAACTCTGCTATAAGCTCAGTAAACACTAAGGACTTCTTTGATTTAGCAGATTGGAAAACTAAGTCAAACTCTTGGAGAATGACTATCCATTTATTGAATTTTCCCCCAACAATGCGTCAGGATAAAACATATTGGAAAGGGTTTACATTCTCCACTACAGTAGTGGTCCTCAGTAAGATGTAGTGCCGTAACCTCTGTACAGCATAAACAGCCGCTAAGGCTAACTTCTCAACGTGGGAGTACTTAAGCTCAGGCCCAACCAAAGAACGACTAAGATAATAAATGACATGCTCAACGAGCTTATCATCCTCCTGAACTAGCACTACCCCAATGGTCGACTCCGACGCAGCCAGATACAATATAAAATCCCTAGAATAATCTGGTGGGCGCAATAAGGGAGCCGACAACAAGGCTTTTTTCAATGCCTCGAATGCAAGTTGTGCGGTTTCATCCCATACAAATGGGGTGTCCTGTTTGAGTAGGCACATGAAACCTTTCATGATCTTGGCATAATTAATGATAAAACATCAAAGGAAGTTAGACTTTCCTTGTAGACTCTGAAGTTTCCTGAGAGAAGGAGGAGGAGGTAGATTTACAATGGCCTCAAATTTTAGTGGATCCACCTGGATGCCTCTACTGGAAACAATGAATCCGAGTAGTCTCCCTAACTCGATGCAGAATACACACTTGTGGGGATTCAAGTGAATTTTATAGTTTCTGCATCTCTCAAAAATCAACCGTAAATGATCTAGATGTTGGATCCTCTTGTGAGAATGTGCGGGCAGATCATCAAGGTATGGCTCAACAATGGCTTTTATATCGTGAAAAGAAAAGTTCATGGCTCGTTGAAAGGTTTCCCCCACATTTTTCAATCCAAAGGGCATATTTCTATAAGCGAATGTACCCCAAAAGCAAATGAAAGCAGTTTTATGCTGGTCTTCCGGTTTGATTTGGATTTGACTGTAGCTGGAGAAACCATCCATAAACGAAAAGACCTCACTCCCCGCACAAGCATCTATGATCTGATCAATAAATGGTGTGGGGTATTTGTCCTTGGGATAGGCTTTGTTAAGATCTTGAAAGTCAGTACAAACGTGAATAGTCCCTTGCTTTTTATCAACAGGAACTGGGTTGGACACCCACTCAGTCAAAGCAATAGGATATATGAAACCTGCTTTCAACAGCTTTTCAACCTCTGCCTTCACAGCCGACGCTTTACGCGGGTTCACGGGGCGTAATTTTTGTCGAACCGGCTTGGCATCAGGGTAGGTATGGATTTCATGTTGGACAATAGATGTATCTATGCCTGGCATCTCCTCATATGACTAGGCAAAGATATCGCGAAATTCCTTGAAAAGGGTAGTGTAGATAGCAATCTCCTCCAGAGAGCAGTTTGCACCTATATAGATGTTTTCCACGACATCTGGGTTGACGAAGATATTGATAGGTATAGTGGCGGAAATTTTTGCCATATTCCCCTCGGCAAACACTCCTTCCCTAGGCAAAGGGTTAATGGGTGTATCAACATCTCCAGACAGTCTCACATGAAACTCTTGGTTTTCTATCTTGCTTAGCTCTCGAAGGAAATAAGACCAGTGATGAAGATCCTAACATATCTTCTCATGTCCACACATAGCTTCCAAAATGGCTTCATCAGAAGGTAAAATAGTATCTAAGCAATCTATGGAATGTAAAGAGTTTTCCACCCATGCGGGCAAATAGGCTTCTTCCAGATCTTCTGAGACTGTAAGAGGATCTGGAAGGGAATCAACAGTGGTTTGGGTAATAGCTTGATATGCCACTTCCACTACCAATAAGGGGACTTTCGGTTCCTGGGGGGTTGGGAGAACGCAAGGATCATTCCTATCCACCACTGAAGCAATGGAATTCACCACACTAGTGGAACCGATATAGTTAACCGGAGCTAGAAGATCAAATGTGCCCATCAATGATGTGTACATTCCAGCCCCGAAGCTCTGAGCAAGCTTGGCTTGATCAACCAATGGTACATTGGATTCCTTAGATTCTAAACGGCCCTTTCGAGTAAAATCAAGTTGGTCAACAGTAACCAACTTGCCCTCATGTGGAAACACCATGACACAAAGAACAGCCGATGCAACAGCAGTCATTGCATAAGTCCAATTCCTACCTAGAAGCAAATTGTAGTCCAAGGGAGCATCAATCACTTCAACTTCAATAGACACTGCTTTGCCTGCCAACTTAATCTCAAAAGCTGGCAAGATACCATGTGGATAGAAAGACCTTCCATCAAAAGCAGTAAGTAAAGTGGTTGATGGGACTAGCTCTGGGGATCCAAGAGCTTTCCAACAGACCAGGGACATAACACATGTAGAGGCTCCCTCATCAACAACAGCTCGTCCAATGGTCTTACCACCATGGACAACATCTATTGATAGGGCTACATGGTAAGGGAGGTGAATTTTGACATCAGACAAATGAAACTTCACCATGAGACTCGAAGAGTCCATGCTACCTAAAGCTGCCAAGAGGGCATCCCGCTGATCGGGACAACTCTGTAGCACCTCCAAAGCTGACATTGCACATGGGGTTTGAGCTAGGTCTTCAACCACTGAGTAGTTGGAAGCAGCCCTATTAGGGTTATGCAAAGTCTTCTTAAAGACACCTTTGGGTATCTTTGGCATTATGTCCACAGGTTTCTCTATAGTGAGCGGGTTGGAAGGTTCACCTACAGCTTTACCCATCTCAGGAGTCTCTTTCTCATAGTTTTTGTTCCTGGTTTGCAACAAAGTTGAGGATCTGACCATGTTGATATAATTGGGGTCGGGAGCAGTTTGACTGCCCCCTGCTACAGTAGAAGCTGATGCAGATTTCTATCCTTCGGGAAAAGGATCCTTCAGGACAGCCGTTGGTTGAGTTTTTAACAACTTCTGAGCTTGTTCCATGAGGGGACAAAGGTGGGTCAAGTGGTCTCCTTGGCACAACTTACAAGGGAACTTGACTTTCTTCTTATCTTTTTTTCCCCCATCAGCATTGTTTGCGGGTTTGGGATTGTTTTGGTTTTGGTTTCCCTCTCCCTTTTTACCTTTCTTCTTCTTCCCGCCGGACTGCTGATTGCCCTTTTGAGAACTTTGAGCAAAAACATTTGCATTTTGGGGAGAGGGGGTAGCCTTTGCTGCCTCCGCCGTAGACTGTTTGACAGACAATTGGTGAAGTTGTTTTGTCAAAGACTCTACAGTGGGAGAATCAACGGACCCAACCACACCATCGGCATGGGGTCCAGGCTTGGGTTTCTCAGCCTCATGTGAAGGCCTTGGTGCCTCAGGGATGATCTCATATAAGATCCCAGACTGTGAATAAATCAATTCCAACTGCTGGGCCCTGAGTATGGCTTCTTCTTCACTAGTCACTCCTGTTGTGGAAACATCCTTAGATATATAGGGAAATAAAGACTTAAGGAACCACTCTAATAAAAACTCAGGGGGGATGGTGGCTTTGATAAGGCTCTTTCGCCTCCTCCACTCTTGGATATGGTCCAAGATGTGGGTAGCCTTGTTTTGTCTAAAGGTAGACAACAAGGCTGTTCCGAAATTGTATCCGACTGGAAGCTGAAAGTGGCTAAGGAAAGCAGTAGCCAAGTCCCAGAAGCTACTAAAGGAAGCAGAAGGAAATTCGATGTACCATTTTGCTGCAATGCCCATCAAGGTCCTCTGGAACAGCCTTAACCTCACTGAATCCTCATTCAGTGAATTGGAAGAACACCATAAATGAAAGGTGGTGGCATGAGCCCCAGGATCTTCACCAGCCTTACCTTCGAACTTAGGGATGTCCGAGGGCAGTTTGGTGGGAACAGGTGGCCACAAGGGGTCATGCCTCATCGGGTCATTCATCAATTTTGATAAGTCTGGCAAGTTTAAAGTTGCCAGAAAAGGAAGTTTAGGCCTAACCGGGGTACTATATGTACCAACTTGGGGATTAGAGGGACATGCCCCCTAATGCCCATGGGTAAACGTGGGGTTGCCCCCAGCCGCCGGTTGTGAAGTGGAAAGGTTTCTTTGGAACAAATTACATCCGTAAGCCACCGGATTTTGGGTGGTAGGTGCAGTGTAAGTGGTTCAGGCTGTCCCCATAGAAGCTGGGATCTGAAAGATTGGAGCAGGTATCCCTCCACTAAACAAAGAGAAGGGAGAGCTTGTGTATGGGACCGAAATAGGGGTTTGGAATCTTTTCCCATAAGAGGTGTTGCCTCCAAACTGCACTCCAACATATGAAGGAGATGGACCTACGTATGGACTAGATGGGGGGATGTGCCCCCCATTCCAAGGGAATCCTTGGTCAAAAGCCGAGGATCTGACCGGACCACTCTGGGTAGTGTAAGGGAAGGAAGAAGGAATTGTAGGTATACTGGGGATCTCAGTAACCATATCACCAGAAGTACCTCCTATGGTGGAATGAACCGGTGGTTGGACCACCCGGCTCGCTGGAGTTAATGGTGTAGAAGGTAGGTTAGATCTAGGGGCACTAACTGGGGGAGGTAGTACCCCTTCAACCGAAAGGGTTGAGGTGAAGACAAATGGACTTTCTTTCGCAGAAAACATAGCTCTACCTAGAGGGACACCTAACACTGGTGAACTAAAAGGTCTAACCTGCACGATCACTGGATCGTTCAAATCAGTTAAGGGGGTGTTAAAATTTCTTGCAAACTCGTCAATATGTAATTCTTCTATCTCAACCCTTTCGGTTGAAGGGGCACTACCTCCCCCGGTTAGTGCCCCTAGATCTAACCTACCTTCTACACCCTTAACTCCATCGGAGGGGGGGGCATCTGTGTCTAAGTCAAAGCAGTTAGCTATCAATTCCGGTTCACCAAGAACCTCACTTATCCCTACTGGTTCAAAAGAACCATCTGTGTCTAATCTCCACCTTTGGGGTAAAGGTGGAGGCTCCAGTGTGGTGAGAGGAGGAAGGTTTCTCAACCTTCTTGACCTTCTAAGCAGTTGGTCCTCCAGAATTAAGACTTTAACAAATCACACCCTAAGTCCAACTAAACACAAGCAAATCCACAGAGCATACACTAAAAATATCCTAGAGTCTCAAGCAATCAAACCAGGGTATAAAGATATACTTTCCCGAAGAAAGCTGATGAACAGTTACTTGACGTCCTTAAGGGGTTCTCAGGCACAAGAGGAGGAATCACCCACCACCCTCCTGCACTTTCCACAAGGGTCACATTCCAATTCCATTCAAGGTGAACCAAAAATAACCTTCCGGTTTACCTGGGTATGAGCCCTAAAAGACAAGAGACTAAAGGCTACCTTGACAATACCAACAGTCTGGGGGGACAGTCGTTAGTCAAACTCATACGCATGGGCAGGGTAGCTGAGCCTGAAACTCTGTCTAGGAAAGAATCCTTAGATGCGCAAAAGTCCTGGGTTATGTTTTGACAAGGATTCGGAGGGCTATCTCCTCTGTCCAAGCCTCCACGCGGCCTAGTGCTTAACTCCTGTTTGAGAGGAGCTTCCTAGATACAGTGATAGAATCAAGGATTTACCTAATGAAAGGTCCACTACGTCTGAGTTTATAACTTGTGGGAAGTTTACACTCCCTATCCCACAAGTCTAGCCTAAGCTAGTAGGTGAAAGGCCCCTAAAAATAAAACTTACTAATAAATTTTAATTTATGCATTTATTTTAGAGGGTTGTTTCTTACTCAAGAGGAAATGGAAGTGATGGACTGTATGGTGTTTTGACTCAGCAAGAAATAAATGAAAGTAAAGGTGCATTCAAAGAAAACTAGCACTATAAAATAAACTTCTTTTCATTTTTTCAAATATGTATTGATGAATTAAAAGCACTAATAAGAGAAACTAAGCCTATATTTTTGTATTTTTCTGAGATAATATTTTTAAACTGAAAGCAAACAATACTATTGCAAAAATTACAATGCAAAAGATTAAACTATGTTTTGTTTTTCACTTTAAAAAATGCTCAAAAATCTACTATGCATCTACAATGCACTATGCTTGAGTAAACTTGAAACTTATGAACTGTATGAAAGTCACAAACTGAAGCAAACAGGCTGACAGGACCAAAAGACCAGCAAGAAAAGCAGGCTAGGAACCCTAGCTTAGGTGCAAACAATGACAAAAAATCACTGCAGACTTAAAAAGGCAAGTGCGAACCAGCAACTGATAGAAAGAAAACTGGAAAAAGCAGAGCCCAAGACCCTGATCAATGATCTGGACTAAGACACTTAAACCAACAACCCAAATAGGCCAGAACACTTCAAGATGCAAACAATAAATAAAACAAGTAAAAAAGAACTCAAGGGCTTTCAAAAAGCACTAAGATGTGATCACCTGAGACATTCAAACAACTCTACAGCACTCTTAAAGAAAGTCTTCTTAGAAAGTAGGAATTATAACAGGAAAAAGAACAAGCAAACTTTTACTCAGAAATCCCAGTTTCCAGGAGTACTCGCAACTGTCTAGCAGTGAAAGTCACGAATGATTCGCGACTGTTTAGTGGAACAACCCACGAATGCAACTCTATATTCGCGACTGTTCAGTGGAACAACCCGCGAATGGGTATAAAAACTTTCTCAAAAACAGAGAAAAAACCCTAAGACTTTCAAATGCTGAAGCAATTAAGAAACAAGATAAAAATCACAAACAGACTTCCAAGCAAACACTGGTCAGGAAGACAGAAATGACCTACAGCAGTCTAGGCTTCCCCAGTGGAGTCGCCAGTTCTGTTGTACAGGATTATGCACCTAATAACCATAGGTCTGGGGTTACCAACATACTCAATTACTTGCAGACAATTGACTTCTAAAGTGCAGAATAGGAAATAGGAAGGTGTAAAGGACTTACTTGATTAAACGAAGGTCGATCCTTGCTATCTTCTTCCTCTCTGCTCCACTTCCAAATTCTTCAGGATTGCTGCTCTTTCACCTGTCAAGAAATACTCTTCCAGATACAAGATGATTCATATACATATAAGCAAGTTAGATAAATCACATATTATATTGAAATGTAAACATTCATCAAACCACAAGATATGAACCACATATGGAAGAAGTAATCTCTTTATTATCAATAATGGAAAGAGTTTAGGTTACAACCCAACGTCTGAGACAAGGAATCCTCTGTCACCAAAGGATTCTGAGTTTCATTGCTCCAAAGATTTCTGTAGACAATCCACCAGCATAACTTTGCTCTCCAAGTGTTACTACCAACACCCTCCCCAAGGCCTGTATTTATATGGATGAAAGAAGGCAGTTCTCAAAGGTTAGGGAGGTTATAGCAGTTAAGGAAATTAAGTTAAATGACTTAACTAATCTCCCATTAGCGCGTGGTTTTATATTTTAATGTTGAGAAACACATTCGCGGGTCTGTAGTAGAGCAACCCGCGAATGATTAGCGACTATGTATAAGCGCAACCCACGAATACAAATATTTATGACTTGTTGTAAAGGAGACTCATGAATGATGCGCGAGTTGTCAATAAAGAGAGCCACAAATACATCTCAACATGGCAAAATGGCAAAGTAACCAGTTGGGTATATAGGGAATGTACTTCATCATAAGCCAAGGTATAATGAATATGGAAAAACCTCTATCCATAAGTGTCCTTTTGTGTGCCAAATTGAGGGATGTCAGCACTCGGACGGAGAGGTGCCATTCAGGTGCATAACAACCCTTGCTAACTATTTGTTGTTAGAGCGCGTGCCTTAACGGTCCTTAATTTTGGTAACTCCACGGTTTTTGTGGAAGCCTGTAAGCGGATTTGTGATGCAAAATAGTCTTAGGGGTGTCGGGGTTGGGTCAAAGCCCCTCTTTTTGTAAAATATCCCATGATTTGCGAATGCCCATGGTTTATGTCCATGGTATTGTAATAGTGTACTTGTATAAATAAGGCACTCATGTAAAGGAGTCAAGTAAGGTTATAGTAGGTTCTATTATGATGATAAGTTGATGCAAAGGATCTAAGGCCTGTTTTGGTTTAAGGTTAAGTCCCAGCTGTGTGCATGGATGACCTCTGCAGCTGAGTGCACAGAGGGTTTTTGTAAGAAATATTCTGCAGCTGAGTGCGCAGAGGGTTTTTGTAAGAAAGATTCTGCAGCTGAGTGTGCAGAGGGTTTTTGTAAGAAAGATTCTACAACTGAGTGCGTAGATCTGCGGCTAAGTGCATAGTTTTGGGTGATTAAGAGGATCTGTAGCTGAGTGCATAGATCAGGACTGTGATTTTGAAAAGAGTTGAATTAAAATATAGTTCCGTGGACGTAGCCGCTACCCTGGGGGTGAACCACATTATATCTTGTGTTGTGGTTGTTCTTTTGTGTTGTTTCTGTTATGTTTTCTTTTCATGCTTTGATAAGTAGATAAATGATAAAGTAAGATAACTGCTAAATATTAACTTCGCTGTGAATTTCCAGTTAAGGGTTAAGCAAGAAACTGTGTTTATCTAACTGCGAAGCTATTTAGGTAAAAGTCGAAGCTTTGTATTGTATGATTATTATTTGTTAAGGCTAAAGGTACAGTAATATCCCTCTTCTGCTTGCAGAAACCTGATTCTACGGCACCCCATAGTTGTTTCAGGTGAGACTGCAACCTGTCCACAGGTTGTTGCTGAAAGGGCCACCACTGTGGGTCTGTTTGTTGGTGTGAAGTTAATAGTATAAAACCCGGGTCTGCCCTAAGCCCAACAAATTGGTTCCATTGCTAGTTGAATTTAGTATCTGCTTCAAGAGGCATCTACGTCGTACCTAGAGGGCTATGTTTTGGAGACCCTCAGTAAAAGAAATTGGTGACTAGATTGAAGATACCTATTTGAAATTTGTTGAACAAGAAAATAAGGATCCTAGTTGTAGATCAGATGACTTCTTGCAAAGGTACATTTTTTCTGATATTCATGCAATTTTCTTTGGTAGTATCCACGTAGAATTGCACCAGTGGTTATCCAGGTTGACAGAAAGAAAGACAAACTTCCAAGAAGATCAGTTTTCGGACTAGACCCCAATAAGAATTAATATATTGAAAAGAGTGAACAATGCGATATCATGAGCTGTTGATTTCTAGACAACATGAACCCTTGAAGCATTTGTGATGGAGTTCGCCATCGACACAAGTACTTCCTTCAGCGAAGCTAAACAACAGTTTTTTGAAGGACCAAGGGGTAAGTATTTGAATTCATTTAGTTTGAAAATTAAAATGCTCTTGGCTGAAAAAGGCATATTGCTTATGGAATCAGATTGCTATATTTGGTGCTACTAACCTATGTTTGGGAGTGAAAGTGACTTCGACAAGCAAAGTGGTTTGCTGCAAAGTGGTAAAAGATACAAGAGAAATTTTGGATCCTATACCCTAGTTAGAATACCGAAGACTTTAAGTCTGAAGAAACCTCTTCTGTTAGAAATCCTCCTACAACCCCGCAGCGAAGATCTGTTATCCCTGAGAACCCGTCGTAGTCTGAAAGTAAACCTAGATCGAGTATTCCTGTCGCAGGTCAGTCTACCCCAGTAAGTTCCCCTCCTCGTCCCCCTTCCTCCCCCCCTAGATCCAAAATGTCCCATATGAATAATGATATCAAGCTCCCAGTCTTCAAAGGAACTGGATCAGAGGATCCAAAGCAGTTTTGGTTCTTATGCAAAGCTGTGTGGACTGCTAAGAACATTATGGATCAAGATATAAGAAGAGTGCAGCTGGTCACTTCTTTCAGAGACCGGGCTTTGACCTGGTTTATGAAGTTTTCCAGTGCTCAGAACCATGTCTTGGCTGATATTAAAACAACAATGATCAAAGATTTCAAGAAGCCTAAATCAGATTCACAGTGTATAACTGAACTGAAAGAGATTCAGCAGAGGCGAGGTGAATCAGTTTGGGACTTTGATCAGAGATTCAAAGTTCTGCTAGATCAAGTTAGCTTCACTATTGGACCTACGCATCATAAAGAATGGTTCATTGCAGCATTATTACCACATATCAGAACTCCACTCATGCAACAGAAGGTTGCTGATTAGCAAGAAGCTTTGGAAATTGCCATGAAACTTGAGACAGCTCCTGTTCAAGATAACTCTGGAATAGCCCAAATACAAGCACAGTTAGCAGAAATGGCTTTGGAGCTTTGCGACATGAAAAAATGGAAATCTATTCGCGAAGAGGTTTCATGTACACGATGTAAGACAAAAGGTCACGATAAGGAACAGTGTCCTACGTTAAGAAATTACCTCAATACTAGTGCGCCAAACCCATTTAACCCTAATGTTCTATATTGTGAGATCTATAGAACAACTGGCCAGCATCGACCTGAAGACTGCTATCTGCTACAGAGATATGTGCAAGTACCTAAGAATCCCTATTGCAAGTTCTGTAAGTCAGTTGGACACAACGAAGATGAATGTCGTAGCTTTGACCTTATGAGAGAGCGAACCTATGATGCTTATAGGGTACAAAACAATGCACAAGGCAATGATGGATATGGTTACCGTAGTGGTTGAGGTAGTTTCAAAGGCTGTGGTTGTGGTGGTATGCCTGGAGGAGGTCGAGGCCAGGTTATTTGCTATAATTGCAATCAGGCATGACATCTAGCAAGAGACTGTCAGAACCCAACTATGACATGTTGGTATTTCAAAGCAGTCGATCATGTGATTGAGAAATGCCCACAGTTGATAGCCAAGATACAAGAAAGAAATGGTGCCCCTAGTCAGAATTTTTAGATGATTGCTGTAGAGCAGAGACCGATCCCAGCCATTAACATTGTTACCAGGAGTGGAGCTACGACGCAAGTGCAGAATAAGGAGAAACAGCCTGATGAAGCTTTGGTCCGCAAAACCCCAGAGAAAATCCCAGCATTTGATGTTGGAAGAGAAAAAGAAACATTTATGGAAGCTCAAAAAGACTTTGTTGAGCAAAGAACATCAGTAGCACCTGCGCAATATCATCAACAGCAGTTACAGTCTCAAGAAGCTTCACCAGATCAAGTAAGTACACTGCCATCATTTCTACAGAGTTGTATCAAGCTATTAAGAAATCAGAAAGCTTTGAATGAATTACAGAAAGTTATTCAGTCTTGCGAACCACAGCAAAGCTCTGACAGAGAAAAACCTGCTAATAGAGTTAGAAGGACTGGAAGAGAAATGAGATTGCATGCTCGGATAGGAGAATATGACATGACTGATATCATTTTAGACCTGGGATTAGAAGTAAATGTCCTAACTAAGCAGACATGGGAACAAATTGGAAAACCGATGCTTGAATGATCCCCTATACAGTTGAGATTAGCCAATCAGCAGAAGATTGTGCCCTTGGGAAGATTCCATAGTATACCAGTGGATATAGATGGAGTCAGTACCTTATCAAATTTCAAATTCATTGAGATAATTGATGATAGCAACCCCTATCCATCCTTTCTAGGAATTGAATGGGCAATAAACAATGATGCAGTAATCAACCTTAAGAAGAGACAGATGACTTTTGAAGGGCAAGGTTTGAGAGTCATAGTACCCTTGGACCCTTCTCAAGGAGAAAGGTACACAGATCCAATCATAGATGAATATCAGGATGTTTTGGATCATATCTACAATGTCACAGCTAAAGAAGAAGACTATGTTAACCCTACTACTGAAGGTATAATGGATTCGTAGTATGACAGCTCCTGCGTGACTAATCCAGATGAAGGCTTGGAAAATTGGCAGAACAGACTTTATGAGCTACATGGACATAGATGTGCAAGAATTACCAAGTCTCTCAGATGGCCTGGTTCATAGACAAGAGTCTTTCCTACCTTTGATGGCTTGACAGACCCAGGAGAATTTATTGTACAATTCTCAGAGCAAGTACCAGATTCACAGAAAATGAAGACTCTAGATTTAGCATTCAGAGCCACAGTAGCTAGATGGTGGAATGGTCATAAAAAGTATATTCATAGTTGGGAAGCTTGTCAAAATTTTCTTCGCCTGAGATTCATGGATCAACCTCAGGAGGTGCGAAGCAGGTTTGATGGTAAGACTAGCCCTTAGGAACATTTGGAGTAGTGCTACGAGGCATGGAAGCATGTGCATCGTGAAGAATGGGTACATATGTTTGTACACACTTTGGAACCTATAGCAAAGAACTGGTATGTGAAGGTCGATCTTCGTCATGGTACTGTGAGTTGGGATAGTCTTGTTGATAGTTTTGTGCTCACATTTTCTATTAATGAGGTTTGTCCTGCTTTGGACGTAGCTGTTAGGTTGATCCATACTAAAGTGTTTGATGACCAAGAAATAGCAGAGTACCAACCTGATTGAAAGGAACAAGAAGCTAATGCAGTAGAATGCTATAACCTCGCAATTGATGAGGATTATGACCCATGCAACATTAACATTCTTGAATCAGAAGGGCACTGCGAAGTACATGGACCAGCAGTCGAAGCACCTGAAGTGAGTCATCCCTTGAAGACAGGGACAGTAAACATTGGATCAGAAGAAAATCCTAAGTATGCTACCATTGGAGATTATTGGGATGAAGAAATGGTGAGCAAAGTGACCCAACTTCTCCATGAGTATCAGGACTTATTTCCATCGAATTTCTTAGAAATGAAAGGTATCCTTAGTGATATAGGAGTGATAAAAATCCCTTTGAAAACTGATGGGAAGCCTGTAAAGCAGCTCCCTTATAGGCTGAACCCTAAATATAAAGAAAAGGTCAGGATGGAGCTAGATAAGATGCTCGCTGCAGGAATCATTGAGCCTGTTGAAGAGTCAGAATGGGTCAGTCCTATGGTGGTACAAGAAAAGAAGACCAAAGGAGAAATTAGAATATGTGTCGATCTGAGGAAGCTGAATGATGCCTGTCTACATGATCCTATTCCTACTCCCTTTACAGATGAAGTTTTAGACAATGTTGGAGGTCAAGAAGTGTACTCTTTTACTGATGGATTTTCAAGTTACCACCAGATTAGAATTGCTCCAGAGGATCGACACAAGACAACCTTCGCTACAGAAATGGGATCTTTTCAGTATACAGTTATGCCATTTGGATTGAAGAATGCACATGCTATGTTTTCTAGAGTAGTCATATCTGCATTTAAGGAATTTATACATAAATTCTTGGAAGTTTACTTTGATGACTGGACTATCTTTGGTTTATTGAAATATCATATAGCCAGTTTAAGACTCATGTTGGACAAGTGTAGATAGCATCAAATTTCATTAAACCTAAAGAGGTGTATCTTTTGTGCACCTTTTGGAATTTTGCTAGGTCACATTGTATGTAAGCAAGGATTGATGATGGATCCTATGAAGATAGTTATTATTGTGAACCTACCACCTCCGAAGTCTGTTAAGCAACTTTGCACTATGCTTGGTCATACTGGATATTACATGAAATTCATTAAAGGATATGCTCAGATTATAGCCCCTATGGAAAATAAATTGAAGAAAGATATTAAGTTTGAGTGGACACCTGAGTGTCAGGAAAGCTTGGATATTTTGAAGGAAAAGATGGTAACTGCCCCTATCTTAGTATTCCCCAAATGGAATAAGGAGTTTCATGTACACGTTGATGTAGCATCCATTGCTCTGGGTATAGTATTGGCTCAGTCAGGAAAAGGTAATATTGATCACCCTATTGCTTTTGCAAGCAGAAAATTGTCCACAGCAGAAAAGAATTATACTACGATAGAACAAGAAGGCCTAGCTATGGTTTATGCCTTGCAGAAGTTTTGACATTATCTGTTAGGATCTCATTTTAAGATGTTCACTGACCATTCTAATTTGAATTATTTGGTTAACAAGCCTGTGTTAGGTGGAAGGATATGCAAATGGTTGATTCTGTTTCAAGAATATGACTTTGAGATCGTAGTTAAGCGGAAGACTTAACCTAGGGCCTGACCACTTGTCAAGGCTCGAGTCAGGAGAAGAGCCCACTGGTTTGGACAAAGGTCTTCCTGATGCCCAGTTGTTTTCCATTCAAATGGTTGACGACTAATTTCAGGATATGTTTCAGTACTTGTCTACAGGTTTTGCACCTGCTGAGATGACAACACAGCAGAAGAAGCAGCTAGTGGTTAGATCAGCTGACTTTACCTTGATAGCAGGACAGCTATATAAGATGGGACCAGATGAAATACTACACAGATGTGTCCTGGAGCATGAAAAGCCATTGATTTTGGCTGAGGCACATTCTGGAGCAGCAGGAGGTCATTATGCTGGAAAAGCTACAGCTCAGAAGATTCTGACAGTTGGATTGTGGTGGCCTACAATTCATAAGGATGCAAGAGAGTATTGCCACAACTGCGATATCTGTCAGAGGATAGGCAAACCATCCAGAAGGGATGAGATTCCTTTGGTTCCATAGGTAACTTTGCAAGCATTTGACAAGTGGGCTATTGATTTTGTTGGACCAATCAATCCCACTGCAAAGAAATCTGGAGCAAGATATATTATTATAGAAACTGAGTACCTTACTCGTTGGGACGAAGCTCAATCAGTCAAGAACTGTAGCACTTCTACAGCTGCAAAGTTCATCTTCGATAATATCTTGTCAATATTTGGGTGTCTTAGAATTTTTATGAGTGATCAAGGATCACATTTCCTAAATAAGACTATTAAAGCATTGACTGAAGAATTTCAAGTATATCATCAGAAGAGTACTGCCTACCATCCTCAAGCAAATGGAACTGTCGAAGCCTTTAACAAGATCCTTGAGCATGCTCTGGCGAAGGTTTGCAATGTTAACAGAAATGATTGGGATCTTAGAATTCCAGCAGTACTATGGGCTTATAGAACCACTTGCAAGAAGTTGACAGGCCATACACCTTTTAGGCTAGTATATGGACAAGAAGCAGTTATGCCCATGGAGTACATTGTTCCTATCCTTAGAATATCTACCTTCACAGAGATGGATGAACCAGCTATGTTGAAAGAAAGGCTGGCAAAGATACTAGAACTAGAAGAAGACAGATTCATTGCAGGTTTCCAGCAGCAAGTACAGAAAGCTAGAGAAAAAGCATGGCATGATAGACACATTAAGAAGAAGCAATTTCAGATTGGTGATCTTGTGCTCTTGTACGATAGTAAATTCATGAAGTTCCCAGGTAAGTTCAAGACACATTGGAAAGGACCATGCATAGTTCAGGAAGTTACCAATGGTGGTGCAGTCCAGTTAGCTAAATTGAATGGAGAAATTTTACCTTCCATGGTGAATGGAAGTAGATTAAAGAAGTATAGGGACAAGCTTGGACCCCCTAATCAAAAGTAACAGCAAGAAGGGGAGTCTAAGTACCAAGAACAGTTGAAATTGGGTACTAGACTATAATGAAGCTGTTCACAAAGCTACGAAGTGTCGAAGGCTTTTAAAGTTCGAAGGTCGAAGTTCTATTGGAGCTTGTATCAGGATGGGTCGAAGGACAATATTGTGTCGAAGGTCCTTATTGTGTCAAAGCTGAAGCTAGTGGTTGTGTCGAAGAAGAAAGGTGTGTCGCAACATAAAATGTGACCGTTGGGACAAACTAGATTTGGCGACACTGGCACGTGAACTGCCTTAACTGCCTGTAATGATGAGATTTTGGGAAATCTAGTGCCGTGTGGACAAGATCTACCGCCATTCGGTCAAATTTGGTATCTATGATGCACAATTATGACAGATTTGATCGTTCGACTCTTTAAGAAGCCACCCAACTCTACGCATTTTGCATTTCACATTGTTTTGAGTTTTACAATTCAGTCCATGACAGCTGATCGCGAAGTCTAGGAAGTGTTGCAAGGTCTCAGATAGAGGGGTCTGCAGAACCTTATGGGAAATCCACCTGTAGCTACACCGCATGAAGAGACTTCCCTAGTGTCGAATCAACCAATGTAGACACGATCAACCAGGAAGACGTTCAAGGCAGAAGCTCGCTCTAAGCGGCACGAAGAGAAAGATGACACCGAAAGATATTTCGAGAAGGAAGATAGTAGAATGAGATACGGTCATAGGGAACACAGGCAATCTGCTAAGAATGAACGGATAGAGAAATCCATGGTAGTGGTAGAAGTAGCAGAAGGAATGATGATGATGACAGGCATATAAGGGAGAAAGACGGCATGAGGATTAAATATGATGCTTACAGAGATGTAGACGGATACAGAACTCGACAGAGTGCAAAAGGAGTTAGCAGAGAAGGGGAAAGCAGCCGAAGATATCATGCGCAGCCTCAACAAGTGGTTTACTATCTTTGCCAACAAGATTTTCCCACCAGACAAGTAGTAGAGTGTCCCAAGACGGGACACTGGTGAGTCTTAGGGGCCTGTTGGGGCGCGCGTCTTAATGGTCCTTAATTTTGGTAACTCCGCGGTTTTTTTGGAAGCCTGTAAGTAGAGTTGCGATGCAAAATAGTCTTAGGGGTGTCGGGGTTGGGTCAAAGCCCCTCTTTTTGTAAAATGTCCCATGATTTGCGGATTCCCATGGTTTAAGTCCATGGTATTGTAATAGTGCACTTGTATAAATAATGCAACTCATGTAAAGTAGTCAAGTAAGGTTATAGTAGGTTCTATTATGATGATAAGTTGATGCAAAGGATATAAGGCCTATTTTGGTTTAAGGTTAAGTCCCAGCTGTGTGCGTGGATGACCTCTACAGCTGAGTGAGCAGAGGGATTTTGTAAGAAAGATTCTGCAGCTGAGTGCACAGAGGGTTTGTGTAAGAAAGATTCTATAGCTGAGTGTGCAGATCTACGGCTAAGTGCATAGTTTTAGGTGATTAAGAGGATCTGTAGCTGAGTGCACAGATTAGGACTATGATTTTGTAAAGACTTGAATAAAAATACAGTTATGTGGACGTAGCCCCTACCCTGGGGGTGAACCACGTTATATCTTGTGTTGTGGTTGTTCTTTTGTGTTGTTTGTGTTATGTTTTATTTTCATGCTTTGATAAGTAGATAAATGATAAAGTAAGATAACTGCTAAATATTAACTTCGCTGTGAATTCACAGTTAAGGGTTAAGCAAGAAACTGTGTTTATCTAACTGCGAAGCTATTTAAGTAAAAGTCGAAGCTCTATATTGTATGATTATTATTTGTTAAGGCTAAAGGTACAGTAATATCCCTCTTTTGCTTGCAGAAACTTGATTCTGCGGCACCCCATAGCTGTTTCGGGTGAGACTGCAACCTGTTCACAGGTTGTTGCTGAAAGGGCCAACACTGTGGGTCTATTTGTTGGTGCAAAGTTAATAGTATAAAAATCGGGTCTTCCCTAAGCCAAAAATTTGTTTATATATTGTGAATATCTAGTTCATTGAGCAAAATTTTAATAGTTGAAGTGGTCATTAATAATCGGCATTGTTGGTTCAGTCTGAAATTGCTGCCAACAGCCAGTGTTTTGGCAGTTAATCTGAAGTGACATTTCTTGTTTTAATCCGCTGGATTTTTCTACCTTGTAGCCGCAATTACCAATCGAAAGCTTTGTCTTCTAGTCCATTGGTGCCCCAATTCTCAACGCTGCCACAGTGTCGTCGCCTTAAATCTCTAGCATCACGATGGCTTCTTCATCGTCGCTCAGAAGCTTTTTCCTTTAGCCCATCGGCACTCCAAATCTCAACGTCGATGCTCTTCATCATTAGCTCATCGACGATCAGGAGCTATGATAACTAATGCATCAGAACCTTTTATCTGAACACTGTCACAGTTTCAGAGGTGAAACGAACTGAATTTATCACTGCCGAAAGTTGATTGATGAAGGGATTGGGGCATTAGTCTTCTATGCCACCAATGGACAGTCTCACTATTCACCGATGTGCGTTATCTCTGTTGTTTTTATTTTTCAAAACTTTATATGCTTAACTATCGGTGATTTCTCTTTATTGCTATCGGAGGTTAGTAGAATTCATCGATTAGAGATTTAGTCTTCTGTGCTGCCGATACTACAGAGCAGCTTCATTATAAATTCGTTGATCCGTAGTCTATATGTCTTTCCCTGTTTCGGGTCCTTATTGAACTATCTTGTCGATGGTTAGTCCTTAGAACTTACGATCGCCAAAGTTTTCATCTGGTCACAGAAGTCGTAGTCTATCTTTCTTCCACCGTTGCGGCTCCTTAGTGGCTTGTCTCACCGCTATGTTGTCCTTACTTCTTTTGATCACCAAAATGTTCGTCTGATCATGGAACCTGTAGTAAGTCTGTCTTCCGTCATTTTGGCTCTTAGTGGACTATCTCGCCGCTATGTTGTCCTTACTTCTTTCGATCGCTGAAATGTTTGTCTTATCGCGGAACCCGTAGTAAGTCTGTCTTCCACTGTTTCAACTCTTTAGTGGAATATCTCGCCCTTATGTTGTCTTTGGTTCTTTCAATCACTGAAATGTTCATTTGACTGTGAAAGCTGTAGTTTGTAAGTCTATTAGTGGCTAATGATATGTTCTGATCCTCGTCCAAGCCACCGAAACTACAACTTAGTGAAATTTTTATCAACCACGGAGGCTTTCAAACTGTTAGTGACATTCATATTCCTCAATGCATGAATTAAATTCTTCATACAAAAATAAACTATCTTGGGAGATAACATCTGGCTCCTACTTTGGGATGGGAACCTCCCAATGAGGACCCAAGAACCCCAAATCAAAATTCCTTTCCCTAAAAGCAACTAACTAATTTAACACTATTTTTTATTGTTCCATTGGGCATGGAGTCTTATTTTAAAAGAAAAACAACCTACTATCTACTAATTTACAATCATAAGGCCTCAGAGCCTCAAATAAAATAGAGTTTCAGGAACTGCCGATTTACTGGGCCATCAAATACTTCTTCACCTTCCATATTCTACAATTTGAAGGTGTTATTCTCATATACCTGGTCTATAACAAAAGGGCCAATCCACAAAGAGTCAAATTTTCCATGTTTCCCCTTGTCCTGTCTGACAGCATCCCACTTGAGGACCCAATCTCCAACCTGGAAGTTGTTTGCCTTTGCTCTTTTGTCAAACATGCCCTTTATCCTCTATTGATGAGCTTCTGATTTTCCTATAACTTACTCCCTGATCTATTGTAACTCCACCAAATCCATCATCCTTCTCATCATATCATTTGGTTCATCCTCCTCTTCCTAAAAAACTTTGCCACTGGAAGGATGAGTTGGATAGGAAAGATGGCCTCAATGCCATAAAGTAGTTTGAATGGAGAAGTCCCTATGGATCTTTTATCAGTCACCCTATCAGCCCATAAAGCAAGCTTAAGCGTTGAATCCCAGCTTTTCTGATTTGTCTCTAGCAGTTTCCTGATGATTTAGGCTAAGCTTTTGTTGGATGACTCAGCCAGGCCATTGCCTTGTGGGTAATAGGATATGGAGTGCACCAGTTGAATACCCATTGATTCACACATTTTAACTAATCCTCCAACCTTAAAAGCTAGTTCTGAAGATGTTCTCATATAAAAATCTCATGATGACTTGGTGAGTGGCATTTCTGGTCGACATTGCTTCTATCCATTTGGTAAAGTAGTCAGTGGCTACTAAGATCCATTTATGCTGTCCACTAGAATATGGATTTATTTCACCTATGAAATCCAGACCCCTTGCTGGAAAGACCCATTCACTGTAACAGGCCTAAGGGGCAAGGATTTGAGCTGCTTCTTCCTTATAAATCTTTGCCATTGGTCACAGGCCCTTACAAAAGTGTATACATCAGCAAAGAGGACTAGCCAATAGTATCATGCTTTTAAGATCTTGTGGGCTGTGTTTTTCTAGTAGTGGTGGCCCCCACATGTACTAGAATGAAATTGATGCATGACCGACTCTGCTTCCTCTTTATCTAGACATCTTAACAAAATTCCAGACTGATGCTTCCAATACAACAAATTGTCAATTATGCAAAACTTAACAGATTTCAACATAAGAGCCTGTGCTTGGTTAGGAGTAAGATCAGGAGAAACTTATAACTTTAGCAAAAACTGAATGATACTTAAGTGCCACTCACATGAAGATATGTCCTCAGCTATTGATGGACTATTATTCTGATCTTGATTTACTTCTGTTTCAGCTACTACCATAGTCTATACCTTTGGTGGTTTGACACATGTGAAATTTATTCCCATCAGATCACAGTTTTCTTTGGCCATGAGTTTGGCTAGACCTAATCCCTTTACCAACTTGGTGGGTTTCACCTCTACATAAAACTCAATGAGTTTGGAAATCCACTTAGCTCTCTTCCCATCAATGTCCAACTGATTCAAAACATCCTTCACAACAACTGAAGGGACATACGCAATGACATTTGCATGGAGAATATAGATTCTGAAAGTCTTTAAATTTTATGAGAGCATAAGCCTGCTTCTTAATTTGGTCATACTTCAGCTCAGCATCTCTCAGGGTTCTACTGAAAAAATAAATTGGATGATCAAGGACTTGATCATTCTTTTGTAATAGTACAGCTACCATTGTGTCATAAGATGCGAAAGAGAAAATGTAAAAACCCTTGGTGTAGTCGGGACTAATCAGGGTTGGAGCCTCCATGATGGCTTTCTTAATGTCTTCAAAAGAATTTCTTTCTTGGTCAGTCCACTTTATTTCTGCATCTTTTTTTAGCATGGTTGTTATGTGCTTTACCAGCTCAGAGAATTTTGGAACGAATCTCTTGACAAAGTTTACCTTGCCTAAAAAGGACTAGATGTCTCTTTAGTACCTTGGTATTGACAGCTTCTGAATTGCCTCCACTCTTACCGGATAGATCTTTACACCTTCAGTTGAGACTATGTGGCATAGGAGCTTTCCTTCATTGAGTGTAAACTAGGATTTCTTGGGGTTCAGTGATATTCCATACCTTCTGCACTTCAGAAATACCTTCCTTAAATGCCACAAGTGGTCATGATGGCTGTGAGAGTAAACTGTTAAGTCATCCAAATATATCAGCACAAATTTATCTTTTAGCCCTACAAAAGCTAGGTCCATGGCTCTCTGAAAATTAGCCCCAGCATTCATTAGCCCAAATAGCATTTTAGTATACATGAAGGTGCCCCAGGGGGAGGTAAAGGTACTCTTCTCTAAATGAATTCATCCACTAAATGAAGGAATTTACTAATCTCCCCATCATTTTCAAACACCCTCCAAAATCTTACATTGTCTTGCAGAGAGGGGCTGTACTTGACTTGAACATCGTAGCTGAGCTTAGGGGGTAAAGCAGGCACAAACATACTTGCAAAGATGGCCAGGGAATCAGCCAAGTGATTCAAATCCCTAGGAATATATGACAGTTCAAAAAACATAAAGGATTCTATGAGTTTCCATACCTCGTCCCTGTAGGCCTTTAATCTAATATTTTTCATCTGATAATTGTTGTTGACCTGCTATATGATGAGGTCTACATCCCTGAAAATATTCACGCACATGATTCCCATCTCCTTGGCTGCTTTAACTCCTAGCAGCAAGGCTTCATATTTTTCTATGTTGTTCATGGTTTTGAAATCGATCTTATAAGATAGGTGAATGTTTTCCTTAGATGGGGAGATCAAGACTACACCCGTGCTTGCTAAGTTTTGAGCACTAGCCCCATCGAAATACATGGTCTAGATCATTGTTGTGACTTCTTCGAGCTGCGGATGGGTGGGCTCAGTGAGCTGAACTGATGCTTGCTAATTATCATCTATTTGCAAAATGCAAAACCCAAAATCGGTGTCCACGACGTAGATCAAGTGATTCACTGAGCGGCTCTCCTTGCTTATGATGTATGCTAGCTGATTTTCCCTGTACAGTCTCTTAGTCTCCCCTCCGAACATGGGAATGGTGGCATACATGAGATCCATTTGAAGGGTGCCGCCCAATCTTTTGCTCCATGACCAGGACAGCACGAGGCTGAATTTTGGAGGAATATCAGCCACTACGATGTCCATCATTACGCTTTTTGTAGGTAGCTGAGTTAGGTTTACAACAAGGTCTTTGATGAGGCCCAAGCACTTGACCTTCCTGGAGTCAAAGGAGAATAAATTATGGTAGGGCTTGGTAATCCTGAGGCCAATTTCATCCATCATAGCCTTAGGCATTAGGTTATGAGAGGCTCCTGAATCGAGCAAACAGTTATGGAGGATTTTATCATGGATATTCAAGGATATATAGAATGGTGGGAAAGATTCCTTTAGGTCTTTGATCATGGGGCCCAAGGTTACAACAGGATTTTCATCTTGCAGGTTCATAAAGTCAGTGTCAATGTGCACCTTGGGCTGAAGGGAATTCAGAATGGAGGTTTTAAATGCATCATTCTTCATTAACTCAATTAAAGGGAAAGGGATTTTCAATTTTTGAATTTTAGACTCAAGGTTGAAATAATAATGCAGCTTGTCTGGAAACCTTACCTCATGATATGTAGGTTTGAGTTGGACTTGATCAAGTGTGGCTGAAGGTGCTAGTTTATGCAATGATTTGGATGGAACAACCACTTTCTTTGGTAAAACAACAACCTTTCTAGCAGGTGCGGTAGGATGCTTGACAGGTACAACATTCTTCTTGAGGGGAGCAACCAACCTATACCTCAGTTGGTAACCTCCTTGAGCATCATCCTGATAGACAGCCTCTTTAGTGATCTACTCATTAATCAGGGCTTCTTCATATTCTACCTGTGTCAGAAAAGAATAGTCCACCTCATCCTCCATGCAGTGGATATTGTCTTCTCCTTCTTCTTCAATGAATTCTGGCTCTTCTTCTAATACAACATTTTGAAATGGAGCTCATATCCTCTGGTATTCCCCTTGATTTCTCTCCCTTCTTAGAATCTGAACAGGGGGGTTTCCTCTTCTATAAGGAACAAAATTTGGGTTTCAAGGAGCAAAGTCACTGGGCCCCTTACCCCTCACCGGTAGATGTCATTGGTCCTTCAATTTAGACATTTCAGTAGTCAGGTTATCTAAAAGTTTGGTCATTTTTTCAATCTTGTTATTTGATGTTGAAGCCCCACTGTAGTCTATAGGCTACTTTCTCCTGTCTACCTTCCCTTTGACCTTTTGAGATGCTAGAATGTTTGACTCTACCTCTAGGGAAACATCCTGCATGAGTGATAAGGAGGAATACATCCTTTCTCTGAGAAGTAGGCAAAATTTAGAGTCAAAGGCATTTGCATAATTTATCATAGCTCAGGTACCGATGGGCTTAATCTCAGTGGGGATCTTCCTGTACATGTCGTTGAATCTCTTGGTAAAGTTGGAGACAGACTCACCATTTTCTCTTTTCAGGTTGCTGAATTCTGTGATATAGTAGAGGTGGTCTCTCCTCTCTCCCCAATGCTTCAGGAAAATGTCATCTAGGGCCTCTATGCTTGCCACTAACCCAGCAGGCAGTTCCTTAAACCACTTCCTAGCCTGGCCATCTAGGCTTTGCACAAAAAATCTAGTCCATACATCTTCATGTTCTATATTTATATTTTCAGCATAGCTATAAAATCCTCTAGATGTTCTTCAGTAGTGAAATCCCCTTCCCGGGTAAACTTAGGCATATACTTGAGGTAATCCCCAGTAGGCATGGCTACGAGAGGATTTGGCAAAATTAGGGGTGCATACCTAGCTATCAGGATCCTTTCCATATTGGTCAATTGAGGGGTAGCCATATTGGAAATGGGTATGGACAAGGATGTGGAAGGAAACATTGATGAAAATATTTGCTGAGAAGGAGGTGGTATACTTATCCTAGTGGAGTCACCAGGGATTGGATCTTCACAAGCAACAGTGCTTGAAGATGCCCAAGCCCTAGATTTTTCTGATGTATCTAAAAGTTTATGTGAATGAAGAGTTTCAGTAGAAGAAATAACAGTAGAAAGATTTCTTGAAATACCTGATGTAGCATTTTTTGCAACACTGCTGGTCTGTCTTAGTAAATCCCTAGCTTTCCTCAAGATTTCTTCTGGATCTGAAATGGGTGTTGCTAGTGGCCCCTTTGGGTTTGCTCTGGTACTTGGTATTCTTGAAGCCACCTTATATCAATGGAGTCACCAAATAGATGATTACAACTGTAATAATGTCCAAGCCTTTTCTATCGTCAAAGCATGGATCTATGCCATTTCCCAGGGAAGCTGAGCTTCAATCTCCTCTCCCCGACAATGGCGCCACTTTGTTATCACTCCAGGAAACTCCTCTAGGTTGTAGCTCGAGGATTCTTGGTAACTTACAATGTTTTTTTAAGGGTTTTTAGATATGGGTCAAGTCAGTCGACCTATGTAACCTTTCCACTCTCAAGGCATGCATAAGACTCACTCGTCTACAAGGCTTTTAGTTGCAATTTGCTCAGAAATTCTACTATAAGGTGCACGAATGGATAACTCACCAGGCTGGAAGACTTACACACATAAAACATGCATATAAATGGATAAATACTACTAAGGATGGTATTTATAAATCAAATATCAATAATAGACCAATAGGATGACAGCTATCAGCTTTTTAATAAATCTAAAATTGACCTGAATGCACATTTAGGCATAAACACAGTAAAGAAAGAGATGATGGCCGAACAAATCACAACAAAAAAGCTTATACCATGAATAAGTAAAATGAGAAGCTTGAAAGTATTATTGGCTCATAAATCCCTGAAGTTGAAACCTTTATTATAAAATCAATCATGGACTTTATAGCCTTCTACAAAAATCACAGATCTTGAAAATCCATTCTGTTTACCAAATAGTTTTTCTAGATTAGGGATTCAAACCCTTGTTAACTATTTGTTTATCTATTGTGAAGATATAGTTCACTGAGCAAATTTTTAATTGCTGAAGTGGTCGCTAATAATCAGCATTGTTGATTTAGTCTGAAATCACTGCCAATAACCAGTGTTTTAGCAGTTAATCTGAAGTGACATTTCTTGTTTTAATCCACTAGAGTTTTCTACCTTGTCGTCGCAGTCGTTGATCGAAAGCTTTGTCTTCTAGTCCATCGATGCCCCAAGTCTCAATGCTGCCACAGTGTCGTAGCCTTAAATCACTAGCATCATGACGGCTTCTTCATCGATGCTCGAAATATTTTTTCTTTAGCCCATCAGCGCTCCAAGTCTCAACGCTAGCGTATTCCATCATTAGCTTGTCAGCGATCAAGAGCTATGATAACTAATGCATTGAAACCTTTTATATGAATGCTGCCACAATTTCGGAGGTGAAACAAACTGAATTTATTGCTACCAAAATTTGATTGATGAAGGGATCGATGCATTAGTCTTCTATGCCGCCGATGGACAGTCTCGCTATTCACCGATGCGTGTTATCTCTGTTGTTTTTCTTTTTCAAAACTTTATATACTTGACTGTTGGAAATTTCGATTTATTGCTATAGGAGGTCAGTAGAAGTCATCGATCGAAGCTTTAGTCTTCTGTGCCGCTGATACTGTAGAGGAGCTTTGTTATAGACTCGCTGATCCGTAGTTTGTATGTCTTCCATTGTTTTGGCTCCTAATTGAACTATCTTGTCGATGGTTAGTCCTTAGAACCTCTGATCGCTAAATTTTTCATCTGGTCGTGGAAGCCGTAGTCTGTCTTTCTTCCACTGTTGTGGCTCCTTAGTGGACTATCTTGTCGCTATGTCGTCCTTACTTCTTTCGATTGCCAAAATTTTCATCTGATCGCAGAACCCATAGTAAGTCTGTCTTCCACCGTTTCGGCTCTTTAGTGGACTATCAGTTTGCTACATTGTCTTTGGTTCTTTCGATCTCCGAAATGTTCATCTGACTGTGGAAGCTGTAGTCTGTAAGTCTGTTAATGGCTAATTAGATGTTCTGATCCTCGCCCAAGCCACCGAAACTACAACTTAGTGAAATTTTTATCAACCACAGAGGCTTTCAAACTGTTAGTGACATTCATATTCCTCATTGCATGAATTAAATTCTTCATACAAAAATAAATTATCTCAGGAGATAACACCATAATTTCATAAAAACCCTTATCATGTTTCATGTTTCACTTTTGTTGTCAAAAGGAATACTAAAAATTTAGGAAGTACCAAAGCTAGTCATTATGTGCACATGGACTTAATGTAGGGAGAAAAGCCATGTCTACTTTTTGTTCTTGATTGGGAGCAATGATGAAACCACAATAGTGGTTTATAGATGGATATTTAATAACCATGGGAAGATTCATGAGTTAGTCATAAGACATTCAAGTGTATTGTTGATTAAATCTACAAATATTGTTGTTGAAAAGGGGTTAGGCTAGTAATAAGAACAACTGCATATCCAAATACACAACCACCATAATCGCTCCAACATTCTACATGTCATCATACTTGCTATATGTGATGTATGTTTCAAACATATTTCCATAGATGTGAAAGCATTGGTGACCAAGCATAGTGCCCATCCATGTATCTTGCCAAATCCTTTAGGAGCACACATTTATAATACATTATATAAATATTTGTGAGCATATCATAGTGCCCATTTATAACATGATATTGTGTGAGCCTACCCATACATGTTAGGAAAAGGAAATGCAAGCAATAAGTGATAATCGAGACTTGTATGTAACTAAAAGAGGGGCATACATAAGAATTTTTAGGGCATAGATTAGAATTTTTCAGAATTTCTAGTGTGCTATTGTAGAATTGCCACTATGCAAATAAGGCATTGACTTGATAGTCACAATCCCATTAGTATGATAAACTATGGGAGAGATCAGAATAACATCCCTACACAAATATTTACCCATATGTATGGTTTTGGTGTATCATATGGAGAAAAACATCCTATAACAATAGTTGTTATTATGACTCTTAAAGGGTCCTAGATGAGATCTGGGAACTTTTAGGCCCTTGAACTTTGAAGCTCAAGAAGCCATAAACAACAGGTATGTGCACCCTAGAAATGATGGAAAAGATCATAAAACATATTAGGTAAAATGGATAATCATCTAAAAAATCACAACATCATTCATGGGAAAACTAAAAACTACTTACAACCATCAAAATTAAGGGTTACAACAACAACGAGTGTAGAGTAAGGAGAGAGGAGTGGCCAGGAAAATGAATAATCGGGCCAATGTAGAGTGGAGAAGTGACCTAGAAGTTTGGAAGAGGAGATTAACCAAGATTCCTTGAAAAAGGAACTCATGTCAAAGATGCTTTTTGAGGGAAGTGACCAACATAACAACTCCATATCACTTCTATCCAAAGTAAATGTAGATGAATGCGAAGATATGTTCTTTCAAGGAGATAGTCCATTAAAGGAGAACCTCCAGGCCCTATAGAAACATATAGAGGCATAAATTTTAGTGTTATATTTGTTGCATATGCATAACAGTTCGTCTCAAGTTTGACAACACTGAAAGGCCAAAGTCCAATGGGAACAAGCATACATATGAAGCTTGTGAATGGAAAAAGCGCATTTGGAACTCCACTGAATTAAGTTTTTGTAGTGTTTGTTTTTATGGATTACAGAGACCTACGCATTGGCTGCTTGAATGTAATGAGGACCAGGAGCATTAGACATAGACTCATTAAATCTGCCAATGTTATTGCTAGAAGGGGGTTAGGCCAGTAATAAGAACACCTGCATATGCAAATACACAACCACCATAATCGCTCCAACTTTCTACATGTCATCATATAACCTTATATATGTGATGTATGTTTCAAACATATTTCCAAAGACGTGAAAGCATTGGTGACCAAGCATAGTGCCCATCCATGTATATTGCCAAATCCTTTAGGAAGACATGTTTATAATACATTATATAAATATTTGTGAGCATATCATAGTGCCCATGTATAAGATGATATTTTGTGAGCCTACCCAATACATGTTAGGAAAAGGAAATGCAAGCAATAAGTGAGAATGGAGACTTGTATATAGCTAAAAAAGGGGCATACATTAGAATTTTTTAGAATTTCCAGTGTACTGTTGTAGGATTGCTACTATGCAAATAAGGCATTGACTTGATAGTCACAATCCCATTAGTATGATAAATTATGGGAGAGATCAAAAAAACATCCCTACACAAATATTAACCGATACGTATGGTCTTGGTGTATCATTTGGACAATAACATCCTCTAACAATATTTGTTATTATGACTCTTAAAGGGTCCTACATGAGATTTGGGCACTTTTAGGCCCTTGATCTTTCAAGCTTAAGAAGCCATAAAGAACAGGTATGTGCACCCTATCAAAGATGGAAAAGATCATAAAACATATTAGGTAAAATGGATAATCATCTACAACATCACAACATCATTCATGGGAAAACTAAAAACCACTTACAACCATCAAAAGTAAGGGTTACAAGAACAACGAGTGTAGAGTAAGGAGAGAGGAGTGGCCAAGAAAATGAATAATCAGGCCAACGTAGAGTGGAAAAGTGACCTAGAAGTTTGGAAGAGGATATTAACCAAGATTCCTTGAAAAGGGAACTCATGTCAAAGATGCTTTTTGATGGAAGTGACCAACATACCAACTCTGTATCACTTCTATCCAAAGTAAATGTAGATGAATGCAAAGATATATTCTTTCAAGGAGATATAGTCCATTGAAGGAGAACCTATAGGCCCTGTACAGACATATATTGGCATAAATTGCAGTGTTATATTGTTGGAGACATTTACCACCATACACACTCTTTTTGGTCAAATTGGCCTAGTTAAACCACTATCATAAGTATAATTGACATTAATTGACATCATTGGAGCATTAATTGACATTATCCAATCACACCCACGTCTACCTATATTCAAAGAGGCTAACTTAGCCTTCTCCTACATTCAAGGAGGCTAACTGGAGCACTCTAGGGGTGATCTGAGTGATATTAATGCACCTAATTTCTAACTAGTGGTTACAATTAGTTAAACAACTAAGTTAAGGTGCCTCCTCTCATTAAATATATTATTTAATGATTATTTAATGATATGGAGTCAATAGGGGCTCCTCCACCAACTTCTGATGATCAGTTCAGCTTCAGTTAACCTCATCAGGGTTCATTGAAGTCATTGAAGCACTAGCACTTGATGATTGGATTGCTATGACATGTGTTTGATCTCTTTCAATTGAGACTCAGTTATTTATTGTACTCCGACTTCAGTTAGGGTTTTGGTGAGTCAATTAGGGTTTTGGTTAGTGGTTAACTGAGTGTGAACCATGGCTTACAGTCCTTTAAGCTAGACTCGCTCATTCAATTCGAATGACCTCCTTAGGTATTTGAATTGCTCACTCATTCAAGCTGTAGCTTGACATTGTAATTGTAATTATTCATTCTTTATTGAATATAAACAGTGGCTACTATTTTGTAGACCTATTACACCATTTCATGAGTTATTTGTTGATTATTTCTTGATGAGATTAATTATTTGTTCCTGAATCAATATACAAGATTAATATATATTTGTTGCATATGCATAATAGATTGTATCAAGCTTGACAATGTTGAAAGGCGAAATTCCAATAGGCACAAGCATACATATGAAGCTTGTGAATGGACAAATGGCATGATTTGGAACTCTTTTGAATTAAGTTTGTGTAGTGTTTGTTGTTATGGATTACAGAGACCTATGCATTGGCTCCTTGAATGTAATGAGGACCAATAGAATTAGACATAGACTCATTAATTCTGCAAATATTATTGTTGAAAGAGGGTTACGCTAGTAATAAGAACACCTGCTTATCCAAATACACGACTACCATAATCACTCCAACATTCTACATCTCATCATACTTGCTATATGTGATGTATGTTTCTAACATATTTCCAGGGATGTGAAAGCATTGGTGACCAAGCATAGTGCCCAACCATGTATATTTCCAAATCCTTTAGGAACACACAATTACAATACATTATATAAATATTTGTGAGCATATCATAGTGCCCATGTATAACATGATATTTTGTGAGCCTACCCAATTCATGTTAGGAAAAGGCAATGCAAGCAATAAGTGAGAATGGAGACTTGTATGTAACTAAAAGAGGGGAATGCATTAGAATTTTTAGGGCTACCAAATGCCCACACCTATTAACCAAACTCATTCTTGACAAGCTTTTTGTTTAACAAGTTTTTTGCTTATAATTCTTTCCAAATTTTTTTGCTGGTATTTTGCTATGTTTATGCCAATTTTTTTTTTGGCCATAGTGCAGGTAGAACCAAACAAGTATTTGTCAGACCTGTCTTTCTCCAGCGAAGGGAGTTTGGGAAGGCTAGAGGAAATTGAGACATCCAGTAGGTCTATAAGGGCTATATCAACTAGATGTCAGAAGATCAGAAGAAAATTCAATAAACACATGAATTATTTTCTCAAAGGAGGGGGATCATGTTTCTATGATGATGAGACAATGGGAGACATCGAAGTGCCCTTAAGGTACAAACACCTAGTGAAACAATGGGTGCCTAGGGATATTCCTCAAGTAAACATTGATTTTTCTATGAATGAGAGGATATATAGAATTACACCGTCATCATTGCATGGATTGGGGTTGTTTTGCATGGACAGGATAAAGGTTGGATATGGTAGATGTACATAAATGATGGAGTATGTTGGACCCTATTACAACTACAGTGATTGGATGCACCTGGTCCAATATACACAAAGTATGCATAGATATAGGTTGTCAGTGAATTATATACGACTAAAAGACAAATCTCAAAATAAAGGAGCAACGTTGTACATGGATGGAAGTCCAAAAACAACTGGTAATATTGTGGGGTTTATAATTAGTACACAACCGGGGTCTACACTAAAGAAATGCAACTACATATTCGAGTCGCGTGAAGGAAACTGTGTCTTTGTATGTGGAATTAAATCAATAGATGCTAGTGAAGAACTACTTATTAATTACAATTTGAATCGTGTAGATACAAACACGGTTAGTATGGTTGTGATACAACAAACAATTTAACCAACCTTTTATTAATTATTTTAACATCTACAGGATTTTTTCATTAGCATATAATTGTAATTTTCTACTTTTCATGTTTCCTTAGGTAAATTTTAGTATGTTTTGATGCAGGGTTCTCTCAGGGGCACCTCCCTCTCCATAGATGTTTGTTGACCTGAGTCAAGGCAATAGGTATACATCGATATTGCCAATGTAATAAATTTAGGATGGACATACATATATGTTGTTATCTATTTTCATTAGTATATTAGGTTTGTTTATATAATCTTATCTATTTTCCATGCAGAGTGTTGATCAGGGAAGCCAACCAGCTATTGATCAGTTGACTACAGCATTGGGGCAACAGACAAACATGAATGTAATTCTCCATTTCAAATACTTTAAAATCGTAAACATGTATATCGTGACGCATAATGTTTATTTTGTTATGTATTATTTCATTTTTATGTTTGCGTTCATGATGGTAATGTTGTCTACCTTTTTTGCATATTGACTGGGGAAAGTCCCTAGTTGTTGATAAGATGACTGGAGCCTCGAGGCAACCAGTAAACCTAAATGTAATTCCACATTCTAAATATTTCAAAAATATACACATATAAAACATGTAGCATAGTGCTTATTTTTGTTGTGTATTTGTTAGCTTTTACATATTGTGTTCATTGTGATAATGTTCTCTAATTTTTTTGCAGGTGGTTGATCGAGGTAAGTCCCCATCCATTGATTAGACCACACCCTCATCTAGGCGTTAGGTAATCCTAGATGTAATACTATGACTCTATCATGATAGACAATTTTTGTTAGTATAATTGTTTGCGCACACTATTGATTCAAAGACTAAGAAATTTTTTATATATTTCAATTGCAGACAAGGGTTTCGGTTTATGAAACAATGTCTCAAAATTCTTTATAGAATGAGGTCTCCTGGTTGATGAGAGATAGTGAAATTAGAGAGTCTGCAGACCCATTGAGGGTGCTACAAAAGACCAGGGAAAAACAAAATGAGGAACTAATTCTTCTGACATTGGCAGTTCCACAAATAGAAGGGATCAAAAAAAGGATTCAATTGTTGTTACAGCAACGTAAACAATTGGAAGTAAGTTCTCGAATAATAATGTAAATTCATTTATAAAAACTTTATAATATTTGATTTTATATGCTATTGAACTTATAATACAATGGTTTGAATTTACAGTGCGCTATGGAGATTACCAGTGGTGGTCAAGGAAATGTTGGTCCTGGTGACAAAACCACTCCATGTACACCACATACTACTCCCATATTGTCCACTAAATAGTTAGTAACATGCTCTATGATACCTTAGAGGGCAGCAGAGGGTGCAGCTGATGCTGCCCCACCCACAACACATGATGCAGAAGAAGGGGTGGATGTAGGATTAGATAAAGATGTGGAAGCATTTCCTGGATCTTCTCGTGTCGCTAGTAGTGGCTCAATAGTGTGTACATTTTTGGTGAATGAAGAACTGGTTCCAATAAAGATAGAGAGGATTCCAGGTCATTATAGATTGTTTAATTTAGTTTTTATAATTTGTGTCCAATATACCGATAATACTTTTTAATGTTGACTAATGATGGCATTAATGTTTTGCAAGAAACGATATATTTTATAAACATATGAATGATTTGGCCTTGGAGATCTTCAGTCCTGCCCTTCATAGAATGTGGAACAAGTAGCCAAAAGCTTTAAAGGATGATCTGACTAATCGCTTGGTTAGTCTGTTCGGAAAAGATACCTTCGATACATCGAAGGTCCTACAGAAGGCTAGAAAACATCTGAAGATTGTCAAAGACCAGTGTAGGGTTCACCTAGAAAAGAACCCTAGGTATGAGCGCCCTCCAATTATTCCATCTATGGAGTGGAAAGCCCTGGTGGAAGATGGAAGAGAGAAGGGCCTCAGAAAATCAGGAAAGATACCACCAGTTAGAACAGGGAGGTATGCAACACATTCCAAAATGTAGTGGTAAGCCTTATTATTACTAGTTTTTATATCAATTTTGGTACAACGAGTAACGTATTTAAAAACTTAATTAGGCTCTCAGACACATCTAAGGCCACCAAGGAAAGAATTGAAAAAATTGGCCAACACAAGCTTCGTCCTGGTGGATACTCCAACTTGGCAGCTCGATATGTAAGTATCGCAAAACCCGAATATGCATCCAAATATCATAAAGATTATTATTTTTGTTTTGTTCTGGAAACAAATGTAAAATTAATGACATCATGCAAATATGAAGGCCAACCAATTCAAAGAATATCCCATTGTGTATTACATGAAGCTTGGCTTCGAACAGGGCTTTGACGCCATTGTTGAACACCGGAGAAGCTTGTCTAGGCATACTGCATTGTCTTCTGCTGATCCATTTGGTGCGTAGGTATTAAAAAAATTATTGTTTAATGATAATTTATTAATGCTCATGCAATTTATTTCTTATAAATAAATTACCATAAATTATTTATTCCTTTTTTTGCAGGAAAGTAATGATCCTGTTCATGTCGAGGATGTACATAACCAACCAAACGAAGATCATGCTTTGATTCTTGGTAATGAATTTATTAATGTGCTATTGTTTTTTATAGACCATTGCAGATGATGAACATTAATTCTAATTCTATACAATTGAACTACAGAGCATGTAGATGTAGATAACATTGAACAGGTTGGGCATGTACAAGATAATGTTGAACATGTTGATGTTCCCATGGCAAGTAAAAACACACATTCATATTTTTTTTTAATGAATTACTCGTATTTATCAAAATATAAATATATTAATGAAATATTTTGACATTATAGCAGAAATTCATTGCCCCTCGCCCGAAGTTCAACCTTGCAAGCAGACTAGTAGGTAGACCGATGATCAGATTATGGAAGATGTGACTCTAACTAAATATTTAAAGAGAAGAAAAGTAAAAAGGAAGTGACTAAACAAATTTTGAGTAATTCTTATTTATAAAAAAAAACATTTCATTGTTTTTTCCTTTGTTTCATGAATGAATGTTTAAATGAATGGTTTGCTGGTTTTTTTTTTCTGCCATTGACTAAATGAATGGTTTAATGATTGGTTTAATGAATGATTTAATGAATGGTTTTGTTACCACCTAAGTTGTACTTAGTGTTTTTTTTATCCTGTGAGCCTGGTGAATCGAACAAGGTTAACTTGTTAGAACTTCAGAAGACCTTTGGAAGTACTTTTGGGAAGTGCTTGTTGTACTATATCACATGTTCATACCCCATGGGGGAATTGTAATAAATGTTCTAGAATGACAGTGTCTGTAAAAGACTCGGTCTCTTAGACTTTATTTGTCAATCCGATCAGCCCAGGGTGTTTTTTTCCATGGTTATTATTGGTTGTTGAATAAATGACTGATAATTTCTGAGTTTTTCACTCCATACCTCCAAAGTTGGGGTGGTCAGCTTGGAATTTAGGCCTATTGAGGTTATTATAGTCTATGTGTCAATATATAAGCATGCTAGACATCATGGTCGAGTCATATGAATATGTTTAAGTCCCCCTAGGTTTATTCAATTTTTCAATTTTTTAGTTTTTTCAGCGTTTTTTATTAAAAAAATTTCCAATACTTAGGCTAATTTTTAATAGTTTAATTGGAAAATTTGATTTTGTAATAAAAGTGGGCCAAATAATCCATTTCAGTCATGTAGGTGCTCATTTTCAAGCTAAGAGCACCATGTAAACCCATGGGCCCACTATTTCCTAGTTTTGAGTGATTTTCCATCACTCAGGTCAGAAAGCCCCAAAAATCAATTATTGATTATTTTAATTAATAAATTGATGAATAATGGAGCAAATCCAAAATCATAGATTAGTGGATTCTTAGCCAATTTAATTGAAATCAGTCAGATTTGAACCAGATTGACTAGATATGACAAATCCTTGAGTGAAGGAGGTGATCAAATCAGATCCAGAGTTGATCTTCAGCATCCTTTATGGGGAATCTTTCCCTTCCTCTCTCCTCAACACGTTTTGGCTCATCTGGATGAGTTTTGGTGGATGCTTCAGTCAATGGGTTGAGGTGTCAATCATATCAGCTCTTCGATTGACAATTGCACTCATTAAGACTCAGATCTGGCCCAGTTAGACATATATCAGGCATTGATGGACTCTCCACCAGCATATTTGCTCTATCTCCTTGGGATTTGCGCCCCCCATGGGCTGGATCTCCTGGGTTTTGTATATATCCAAGCACAACAGCCTCTTCCAAGCTGAGTTAGAGCTGGATTGAAGGGATTGCTATTGTAATTGTGTATTGATCATCATTTGTTTAAATAAAGAGAAGCTTTAGAGGCTCAATTATGGAGTACATTTCATGTGTGGATCATCATCATCATGCTGCATTTGAGGTGAAACTGTTATTTTTTCAATTTTTTGCACTTAACTGTTGTCTGCCTGAATGGTTATTGGAATCATAGGGTTAGATCATTGTAAGTAAGCTTACTTACTTCTATTTTGCTGCATATGTTTGAGTGAGCTAATACCTATATGCTAAATAAGATTATTTTCATGTTGTATCATCTACTTCTCATATTTATCTTTAGATTTAATGGTTTTGTTTGCAGGATTTGTTGTGTAGCTTATAGGTTTGCCGTGATTGGAAGATCTATGGTTCAGGTTTGATTCCATTGGTGTTCTAGTAGATATTTCTAATATTGTGCTCCTCAGTGATTCACTACCAAGTTTCCTTTGTAGATCTGCCTCAGCAACAAGCACTTCTCTTCTCCTTTTCCTCCTTCAAAATCAATCTTTTTTGTACCTGGTTACTTTGTTCATTGCTTTGATTTTGTTTAGATCTATCATCTTAAAAGTAATTTCAACATAGATCTATTCTCTCAAATCCCAAATCTTATTGGATTTCCAAAAGGCAAGCCAATATCCCAAGGAAAGTATGCTTTCCTTGGTTCCTTTTTTACCTTTTTAACTAGTTTTGACTTAGTTTTTTTTGGTTAAAAGTAAGCTGACCCAAAGGTAATTTCAGAGTGCTTTTGGGCATATTTTATTTTAATATTATTTCTATTTTTATCAGGTTTGACAGAAAATAAAGGAAGCTGCTGCTCGAAAGTGGCCTCAGGAGCGTTCAAACTCTCCCAGGGGTCTCCCATTTGACTAAAACCTTTAATTTTCACACTTTGTAAGCTCTTGATTTCAATACATATAAGGATAAAGAATCATTATATCAGTTCTATAATATTGTAACCGCTGTTAATAAAAATAATTTTTTGAATAGGCTCTTTCGAGCCCATTCCCCATCCCCCCTGGGGGGATTTGCATCGGTGTCTTTTTGTTTGCTTTTTGTTCATCTATTTTCAAACTAGCATAGCTCTAATCTATAGGGTAGCATAATTTATTTCATTATCAATTTCATATTCCATATTTGATATTTCAAAATAATCTTAATACTTAGCCCACGATTTCCCGATTGACCCAAAAGGGGAAAGAGATTCATGGTAGGACTAATTAGAAAACTAGAATTGTGTATCTATTTTCTTTTCTATCATTTGTTTTTCAGCTATTATAAAATTATTCCCTCCTTGATTCCATGATTGAGATCCACTTGGATCGAAAGAGGTTCCTAAAGGGTTTTCTTTTTAATATGAACACCCAATTTTAAAATTTACTAAAATTGACAAGAATCCAGTGTGTATGCTCTGCACTTGGCTACGGTTCATCCGATCAGTCAAGCTGTATCAAAATCACTTGAGTGACTAGTATAATTAGGACTCCCTCTCCCAAATTGACAAACCATTAGGTGAAAATCCAACACCTAGATCAAACCATCACAATGGCAAAATACCCAAAGGAAGCTGGAACTTCTGAAAAGTGACCTCGGGGTGCCAATCTCTACCACACCCTAACGGGTACGTTATGAAAAATAGCCCCAAATACTCCATTCATCCCACATATTCCTTGCGGATAGCCGTAAAGGTTTAGTTTTGGACATACTCCAAGTACTCTCGGGTATATTTGGAGTCTACCCCTTCATCTAATTTTAATCAACTCATATTTTCACATTAACTTAAAATGTACCAAGAGGCAATTGCAAAACATTCACTCCAAGAACATGCAAGTACATTGATTTTATTTCTGACTCCATTCTAAGGCACTGGTTATTTTCTTGCTTTATATATATATTGTGTCTCAGCATTGTGCTTTCATGTGTTCAATTTTGTATCTTGTCATCTTTGATTGTCTATAGTTAAATTTCAAACTCCTAAGTAACTCATTCAGTTTAACATAACCATACTAAGTAATTATCCTTAGTAACTTAATAGGGTCTACCCCCCTTGGCTTCGTTAGGAGTTGAACCTAAACGAAGGAGTCAAGAACAAGGTGACAACCTTGACTCGAGACTTGCCCCCAAAGGACACACCGAGTGGCTTGAAGATTTCTACCACGTGACCCAGGTGTGTGAAAGGTGGCAACAGGTTTAATGTATGGTTTTTTCAGCTGTTGAATGATTGAAAGGTTTAATGAATGATTTAAAGAATAATTTAATGAAAGCATCTTTCAACTATTGAGAGAAATAATTTGCAGTAGATGCATTGTTATTTGCATTGTAGATGCATTCTTATTTGGATTGTGAAACAGTGAAATAAATTGTTGTTTGCTAGTAGATGCATTGGGTTTGGGGAGTTGAGATTGATGTGAGTGGGGGGAGGGGACATAAGAGATTCCAACTTCATGTGGTTGGTCCTGTTTAGTAGAGAATATTAAAGTATTCTTGAAATAGAGAGGAGCTCAATGAATGGCAAGGAAGAATACATTAAAAACATCTATTTCTATAATTTTAGTGTATAGTTTTCACTATTACTATTTGATTCCTCCATTGGAACTTGTTACATATAGCATTGAGAAACATTTCCATAGTTAAGAGGCAAGAAATGGGATTTTGATTAGATCGATGGCCTTATATACATAGCATTTTTGGTTATCCATGTTTTATCAGGTGATCTATTCTTAACAATTAATTTACTTGAATAGTTGAATAGTATTGTAATTTACATTGTAATAGAATTGTATTTATTTAGATTGGTTTTGTTATTTTCATAAATAAACATAAATTTATTTGATGGGTCCTAACATGAAACTATTGCAACAGGACAAAATATGAAGTATGTTGAATGATGCTTTGAAAGGTAAATCATAAGAAGACAACATGAAGATCCACAAATCAAGGTATAATTATGTTTTCTTTTGTTTGATTGAGCTGTGTATTGGGTATTTATGCATGTGCACATACATACATTTAGTTGATGATTATGATTACCATACATTGAGGTGAAATTTGTTCTATCTGATCTAAACAATTGCCTTAAATAGTTTGATTTATCATGATAACTGGCCCCTTGGTAATACTTTACCAACTCCATATAGCTAGGATAACAAAATTAAATGTAGGAATTTACTTAAAAGAAATATGATAGGCATTTGAGTTTGATGGGAATATGAAAGGTCAAAAGACAGAAAAAAAATTAGATAGACTTGTGAGGAAAATGGAATCTGAAGTGTTGTTTCCCTATCATTCTGCATTGTTTCCCTATTATTTCGCATGAGTATATTGTTGTCTACCCAAGTTTATCTTTCTCCAGTAGTTTTGTAATTTGTTTCTTAATCTCATATCTTGTTCAACTTTCATGTTTGATTGCGCAGTGGAAAACCTATGTTTATATTTGTGCTTATCCCTGTAGGTTGTGAGTTGGGCATGGTGCACATTGGTATTTTCAGTTTCCATTGTAACTTTTCCCCCCAACATCACTATGCACTTTATTACTCATAATTGCTAATTTGTTACAAAGTCTTCTTTGTGCAAATCTTTTATTACGCATTTATATATTTCTTTATTCCTTCAATTTATCACTAAGTTTAAAGTGGTCACTTAGAGAAAACATCTCAACTCTGGAATACAAAAGAAGAATAACTACATTGATAATTATGGTAACAAAGTATTGAGATCTGCTTGAAAATAAAGATCTATTTGGTACTTTATTTCTGGAAGGCATTGTTTGAATGCTTAAGTTATAAAAACTATTTATTTTTGTTGTTTTCAGGCAATCTTCCAGAGGTATCCACGGCCTGAAAAAGAGTATTAGTCATTTTCACTGATTTACAATGATAGATCACTAGATATGGTATGACATCTTTTCGCTAAAGGAAACAATTTCACATTTGTTGGAAACAGTTTCGAGGTTCTTTCCCAAGGAAAAAATGTTTTATTGAAGAAAGCCCATTTGCAGCCTTGACTTTTGGTGGTGTTGATCCTAATCACTTCAATGGTAAACATCAATATGCTCCTGTTACTCGAAAGCATTAATGGAAGGTATGTAATAGAATCATGTTAGTTTACCAGGTTTAAGATTAACTGTATTTAAGGATAAACACATGCATACCATGTTCTTTGTATGAGTCATAGTTACTAGTAGGTATGTCATGAGATTATTATACTGTAATAAATCGATTTTGCTATTTCCTTCAGTTTGACATGGGAGACTTACTCATTGATGATCAATCAACAGGTCAGCATATATTCCATCTTATTCAATTGGGTAGATGATTGCTTCTTGAAGAATCTTATGAAAATATTGATGGCATTATAAGAACATTTAGTTGCGGGTTTCTGTGTTGGAGGTTGTGTTTCTATTGCAGATTCTAGAACTTCTTTGCTAGATGGTCCATCAGTAAAGCTTGCATACCTTTTATCTTTTGGAAATTTATTGTATAAGTTAGTGGTGTTTTCTAGGTCTGTGCATGATAAAAGAATATAAACCACAGGGGTGTGGCACATATGATGCTTGTATGCTCAAGCAATCAACGAATGTTCAATAATGATCATTTGATAAATTGATATGCTATATTTGTAGTATGAAAGATATATAGTTGAACCCTCATGAAACAACATGAAATTCCCTCAATAATGATAGAAATGTATCACACACAAAACAAATCTCTTAGTATCTTTGTTTTGATCAACCATATCTTGATCACCTCGACATATTGGGCATACTATATTCATGAATTTTACCATTTATATTGTGTCGGTCAGTGTAATTAATTCTTTAGATTATCATGATGTTGGGGCCACTTCCTAGCAATCATTATTTCAAAACCAATAAGGAAAACCTATACTTCTGATATAGATCTCCCATATGTTGTAGACAATAGCATGAATAGGTTTTTTTGCATAAGTTTGGTTCATTGTATTTGTGTGATAAAATTTTGATGGGTATCTCCATAATCGTAATTCATGTGGATGTCTTCATATTTTAAGGGACATGGCTTTTAGGAATTTATTTCTACACAAAATATTTTGTTTTACTCCGTGGAAATTAAATTCAATCCTTCTTTCTTAGAGAAAATGAATTTATCATTTTTTTTCTTTTTAATGCTTGCTGCAATTGTGTTGTTATTCATAGTATCAAAAAACTTGTATTTCTACACTAGAGAAATATCCTATTGAAACATTGAAAGGTGATTGAAATATCATATTGAAACATTGAAAAGTGATTTACATCAATTTGTTCGTGTGAAAAAATTGTTTCAAATGTACAAAAGAGGATCATTGTACTATTGCAATGTGTGATTTCCATGCATGATGCATATTTAAAATTATATGCATCTACAATTCCAGGTGAAACTTTTGATTTCCATGTGCATTCTTACAAAATAGCCCTTCCAGCTTACCAAAAAACTCAGTAATATGCTATAGAATCCAACTTGCTCATTTTGAGGGAAGTTTTTCTTCACAAAGAAAAGTATGCAGATATTTCCAATGAGATAAACCAATGTAATCCCATGGAAATAGATATTGGAACATGGGAAAGCGATACTTGACAAGTTGTGTATGCCATTTAACTTGAAGGATAAATGGTGTAATATGAAGAAGAATAATTACTAAAGCATGTACATACATGGATGAATTAATTATGTCTATCTTGTTCCCAATCTTCCTCTTTGGAGGAAAACTGGTTGGAATCTCATGTGTAATATCAACATATCCTTCTAGCATTCTACTCAATCATACTAATACTTCCTTCTTAGTGTCACATTTTTCAACATTATTGCACTTTATGCCATCTAAGACTCTTATTTGCACCATTTCATAACAATCCTTGGTATCCTTTATTGCATTTATGAAGTTCTTTGTAATTAACAACAATTCTCTCTGGCCCTTATCTTTAATTGACAGCTAAAATATTTTTCTATCCTTTATCATGTCCTGATTTCTTCTCAAGTGATTTATATTTCCATTGGGCATCCACAAACTACTTATATTTTACATTTTAGTCCTTCGGTTCACTTATATCTCCATTGGGCATCCACAAACTACTTATATTTTAAACTTTAGTCCTTCGGTTGACTTGGACTTGAGCATGCATTTTATTTATATGTTTGACAAAATGATTCTATATCATCACTTATTTGGACATGTTGAGTGAAAATCTATCATATCTAAAACACTTCTTAGATTATTTTGATACATAAAATTCAATGATGAACATTTTGTTGACCTATTTATACAACTATTGTATACAAATTCTATATGCACCAAAACTTGATCCCGTTGCTTCATATTTTCTCTAACTAGACATTTCAAATGCTTTCCTAAACCTTTATGTACTATTTCTATCTGTCCATATATATGGGTGTGATATGTTGAACTACACTACACCGCTTCCTGAATGGAAATCTGTCAATTTTCTTTTGTTAATTATGCTAACAGGCGTCGCTTTTTCGACGACATTCCAATGCTTTTGTTGAAGCTCTGCCACATTTAGCCGATGGTCTATTGACGTTTTCCCATCACATATTCGATGCTTTCCAAAAAACCATTGACGGCTTTTCCATGCCTCCAATACTTCAGCACATCGGATGACCGAACCTTCAAGTGTCGTTCAACCTATGGTAAGTGTTAGATATTCAATGATTTATGCAATATTTTAGTGACACTTTGAAATAGATAACTATCGAAGATGCAACACCACAATTGCGTCAGATCTTCGACCGACAGTGACAACACGTCGAATATCCGACGGTATGCCACCGACGTCAGCCAAAAAAAGTGCTTGTGTCGAAGATGCGACAGGGAAGTGTCGAATTTCAAACATGCAAGGTGTCATATTTTGGGCTCAATTTTTGTTGTGAGCATTGAAACCTTCTACTATTTCCTTAGAATTCCATAGAAGGTTCGAGCAGTGGTCTACTGCTACCCGTGGCCTCCACCAAGGTTCTGGTAGTCTGCTATTGTAGCCTTAGACCACCTATAAGGCTGTTGTTGTAGCCTTAGACCACCACCAATGGTGGTGGTGCTACCACTAGGCCTACTGTAGCAGCCCTAGTCACCACCGAGGGTGTTGTAGCAGCTTGTTGCTGCTCTCCTCATCACTACCGTGAACTGTAAACTGTGTATGGATGAATCTTGTTTACGATTTAATCTTAAACCTTATGCCAATACTCATCATTATTCATATTAGACTTGTTTATACCATCACTGATGGTTGGAGCAACCTTCTGCTACAACCTTAGACTTTCAGAGAAGGTTGGAGCAGTGGTCTGCTACTACCCATGGCCTCCACCAAGGTTATGGCAGTCGGTTGTTACAGCATTAGACCACCTACAAGGCTGTTGTTGTAGCCTTAGACCACCACCAAGGGTGGTGGTGCTGCCACCAGGCCTGCTGTAGCAACCCTAGTCACCACAGAGGATGTTGTAGCAACTTTTTGCTGCTCTCCTCGTCACCATTGTGAACTGTAGACTGTGTATGGATGAATCTTGTTTTCGATTTAATCTTAAACCTTTTTCCAATACTCATCATTCTTCATATTAGACTTGTATTTATATATCATTACATCTTTCCATAATTGCTTCATAGCATCTTCTTCAAATGTGGAATGTTTTGAATCCCTCATGCGACTTATTTGTGAAACATACACTGAATATCTATCAAGTTGTTTTTGTTGTTTGGATGAGACTAATGGTGCTCCATGATTCTCTGCATCTTATAGAATATATCAACACCATGCATATCTCCTCTTCGAAGGAATTTCATCAACTAGGTCTATAAGTTCATGAGGGGATAGTGAATCTGAGAAATACTATGGTTTCTCCCTCCAAAAATGAGGAGAACTAGAATTTGGGCCCTCCATTAGGGGATTCTCATGCTCCTCCATATTTGTATCATACTAAATTTAAATAACACTTACAGATCTGAAAATTTAACAAAAGTTAACAATTTTCCTCTAGAGACATCGATTTCACCTCGAGGAGTAAAGCACAATTTGCTTTGATAGCATGCATGGCATCAAGTGCATCAGGATCAGTATGGTATTTGGATAGTGGCGCTTCCTTTCACATGACAGGAGATAAAGAGTCTTTTATTGATTTGGAGGAGAAAGATCTCAAAATGCATATAGAGATGGGCAATGATGGAAAATACAGTGCAACTGGTATTGGTACCATTACCTTTCAAGGGGAGTCAGGTAAACCATTTCAATTGAAAAATGTTATGCATGTTCCAGGTCTGAAGAAAAACTTGGTCTCAGTCACAATGTTGGAAGACAGAGGCTATGATGTTGTTTTTAGCAGTGGTATAGCCTACGTACGACATAAAGCAACAGGTCAAGTCAAGAAAATAGGGATTCGAGTTAAGAATCTCTACATGCTGCAGATAGATGGTTGCGGTGCCATGATAGGCAAGGCAGAAACAGTGGTGAGCCGGGATGAGGGTGAATTATGGCATAAAAGGTTAGGCCATCTTCATCATGGAGCCTTGAAGATCATGCAGCAAATATCTACTGGACTTCCAATGGGAACACTTGCTCAGTCAGATCAGTGCAAGGGGTGCACCCTAGGGAAGTATGTAAAGTCCACCTTTCAGGAAAAGGAGAACCGTGCTTCGGTAATCCTGGAGAGAGTTCACACAGACTTGTGTGGACCATTCTCGGTTGATTCAACAGAAAAACACAGGTATTATGTGATTTTTGTTGATGATTTTTCTCGTAAATGCTGGATCTTCTTCATGCAGAAGAAGAGTCAAACATTCTCAAAGTTCTGTGAGTTTAAATCATTGGTGGAGAAAGAGTCGGTGAAGAAAGTGAAGGCTCTAAGGAGCGATAATGGTGGAGAATACATCTCTAACAAATTCAAAGACTTCTGCCGTAGAGAAGGAATTTCGAAGAGAACTCATAGCGCCCCATAACCCACAGCAGAATGGGGTCGCGGAGAGAAAGAACAGAACGATCGTGGGTGCAGCATGAGCAATGTTGCATGATCAAGGCCTACCATTGCATTTATGGGTAGAGGCATGCAATACTACGGTTTATGTGCAGAGCCGTTGTCCTCATCGAGTACTTGGCATAAGTACACCTGAAGAAGCGTTTACTGGTAAGAAACCTGATGTTTCACATTTTAAAATTTTTGGTTCATCTGTTTATGTGCATGTGAACAAGGATGCCAGGAAGAAGCTGGAACCGACTGCTGAAGTTGGGATATTTGTGGGGTACATAGAAACGTCCCATAACTATTGAGTGTATTTTCCAAACAGCAAGATGACTGCTGTGTGACGGGATATAAAATTTGATGAGGAGAAAGCCATGTGATTGTCACTTGAGAGGGAGTTAGACTTGCATGCAGCAGAGGAACTGTTGATTCCCAAAGATGAGTCTCAAGATGTGGATCAGCCACATGAAGAGGTTCATAGAGTAGAGGAAACCACTAGAGCAGAGCCATCCATCAGAAATGGCAGAAAGTACACCACGGAAGCTGATAGATTGAGACTAGATGCTGCACAGAATATAGGAGCCCCTGTTTCACAGCGCAGGCAGAGACAGTCTCCTGATCGATTTGCTGGATACATGGCTCTTATGAGCAAATGTATTGTGACTGAACCATCTTCCTTTCAGGAAGCAGTGCAGGAGCCCACTTGGGTTGATGCTATGGTAGAGGAGTATGACTCCATTGTCAAAAACAGTGCATGGGAAGTTGTCCCAAGACCGATTGATAAATCAGTGGTAGGTTTGAGATGGATCTACAAGGTAAAGCAAGCTGCTGATGGGAGTGTGGAGAAATACAAGGCCAGGTTTGTGGCCCGGGGCTTCTCACAGATTGAGGGGATAGATTATGGTGAGAACTTTGCACCTGTTGCAAGGTACTCTTCCATAAGATCCATCCTTGCACTCTCAGCGCAGATGGGCTGGCGCATTCATCAGATGGATGTTGAAACCGCATTCCTCAATGGGATCATTGAGGAAGAAGTGTACATTGAGCAGCCTGAAGGTTTTGAGACCTTTGACAGAGAGTCACATGTGTGCAGACTCAAGAGAGCACTGTATGGGGTGAAGCAAGCACCCCGTGCTTGGTACACTCGAATAGACAGCTATTTCACCGGATTGGGCTTCACCAAAAGTGAAGCAAATGAAAACCTATACCAATTGGTGGTGGAGGGTAAGCTTTTAATCATTGTGCTTTATGTTGATGATTTAATATTAACAGGTGATGAGCAGCTATTACACTCATGCAAGAAGGACCTTGCAAAGGAGTTTGAGATGAAGGATTTGGGCCTTCTTCATTATTTCCTTGGTTTGGAAATATGGCAGCGAGATGGTGAACTGTTTGTGTCTCAAGAAAAGTATGCAAGAGAGATACTGAGTAAGTTTCACATGGAGGGCTGCAAACCCATGGATACTCCTCTTCCCAGAAACTGGAGGAAAGTGGTTGCTACTTCTGAAGAGGTAGTGGATGCTACTGTCTATCGACAGTTAGTAGGTTCGCTAATGTATTTAGTGAATACAAGGCCAGATATTTGCTATGCGGTTAACCAGCTAAGTCAAGCGATGGTTAAGCCTACCAAACTCTTTTGGAAGGCAGGGAAGCATGTCCTGCGATATCTGAAGGGCACTGTTGAGTATGGATTATGGTACAGACAGACAGATGAGGTGAAGTTGCTTGGCTTCACGAATGCAGATTGGGCAGGCAGCCCAACGGATAGAAAGAGCACATCAGGAGGGATCTTTAGTATCGGATCTACAGCTGTGTCCTGGTACAGCAGGAAACAGAGATCTGTGGCACTTAGTTCAGCTGAAGCGGAATACATGGCAGCAAGCCAAGCTGCATGTGAAGCTATCTGGATGAGGAAGATCTTGGTTGGATTATTTGGTTCTCACTTAGATCCGACAGTGATTTATTGTGATAATCAGAGTTGCATTAAACTCTCGATTAATCCTGTGTTTCATGATAGATCTAAGCATATAGATATCCGGTATCATCATCTCAGAGATTGTGTGCAGCGGAAGATCATGTTTCTTCAATACATTCCTACGGAAGATCAGGATGCAGACATTCTGACAAAGGCGCTCACCAGGATCAAATTTGAATATCATAGGGACAGGATTGGAGTGAAGGATAATCCCTTTCTTGTTGAGAGGGAGTGTTGAAAATTCAACAAGAAACATGTGTCTAATTTACTTTTCCCTTAATTAAATTAGACAATAACTATTAGTCTATTATCTCGTTCATAACTGAGTGATTTGGAATTGTAACAGAATTGTAAGTGTAGTTAAGTGAGTTAAGTTTAGTTGTATTAGTGTGAGTTCAGTGAATTAGTTAATTCACTAAAATCACAAGTTAACTTGCATACAACTGAATACTTGCCATTGGTAACTATATGCATTCCAATGGACACTAGTTGAGATCATAGGTGAAAGGGTCAGTTGACTATCAGTTGTGATTTGTTCACACGTGCAGTGAATATGCTTATGAGCATGAGCAAACGCAGTAATTAATAGTTTTTCAATTGGATTCGATTCAATTGGGGAGAATTGAGATCTCAGAGGTTGCGCAGAGGAGTTTGCGCATCAGAGGTTGCGCAGAGGAGTTTGCGCATCAGCGTTTGCGCAGAGGAGGCAGGTTGTCTGAACACAGGGAATTGGCGCATGATTAGCTAATTCGTGTATGACAGGGTGAGACTTTCGTATTGTACTAAGAGCTCTTGGATTAGAGTTTTGTATGAGATTGTTTCATGATTCATGATATACATATATATTATAGTGGCGTTTTAAGCTTTAAGCTTTCCCTGGAAAACATTGTGTTGTGTATTATTGATATTTCACTCTGTGCATTGTTATGTCAATCGTGGTTTAATTGTTTCCACAATAATTAGAGTAGAAGCAGTTCTGTATTTAACAAGAGGCAAATTTGTTAGATCAAGAGAATCGCAGGAATACATTAATCTGTATCGAAATTTCTACAAACAACATGTACACAGCAGCGACCCATTCAAACACCTTCAAGAACCCTAAAAAAAGGTACGACGGCCTGGAGACAAGGTTTAGCAGAGTTTGACTCACACATTTGAAGGATACAGTTAGACAAGGTGATGTAGGTTAAGGTTAGACAGTTATAGTAGGAAGTGAAACAACTTAAGGCATTCAAGATCAACATTAAGATGTTGAACAAAGTAGTCAATAAGTGCCCAACTAAGAATGGCATTGTCAAGCATCTCACAACTGAATATGGTAGCCTTACACCCTTACTGCAATGGATGAGAGTCCTTAGGGCAGTCACACAATAATCCCAAACAAACCTAAACAAGTAACAACACCCTTCTAACAGGAAGAGGCATATTTCTAGTAGCAACAACATTTATCTAGTAGATAATGAAACCCTCAAATAGCAGTGACACCGTAAATAAGAGTAGCGACACCCTCAACATGACCAATGACACCCTCAACAAGAGTATAAGCTACCTCAAAAATTACAACGAGAACCTTAAGGATGCCTAAACAGGTAGTGGTTCCCTCAAAAAGAGCAACATCAACCTCAACAATGACAGCGACAGCCTCAAGGGGGCCTAAGCAGGAATTGGTGCCCTTGAAAATGATACTAGCACCCTCAAGGAAACAATACCACCCTCAAATAAGATATGGCAACCTGAAAAATATACTACAACAACCTAAAAATAGAGTACATCTCACACAAGTGGAGGAATCATCACTGCATCACCATCAAACCCTTTGATGCAACCTCTTCCATGGATATTCTTAAACATCTCTGAGCCTCTATATTGTTGAGATCATGCCCATAATGTTGTTGTTTATAACCTAAGTATAGGTGTGCATCTTGTAACATGTATAGGTTTTGTGGTGTTGAGTTTGACTTCATGTATTCCTTATTAAGTTCCCAAATGTGTGTTTTCTTGCCCAGAATTGACCTATTGCAAATAGTAGTTAGGAAAACAATAGAAATAAAGCTAGCTAGAAACCACAAATTGTATCCTCCACACTTTTTTACTTTATTTTGACCATTTGCATTATTGACAGGGTGGGTTCATTCACTAGTCATTATAATGACAAAGTTGTTGTTTCACTCAAAAAAAATGTTGCAAGAAGACATAGACTTCGTACAAACAACTCAAATAGTGCGATTCCAATGCATACCCATATCTTCATATATTCCTTATACACGTGATATCACATTCATAGTACAATTTTTTATTCCATTTCTAGAATAAATAAATAAAGAATATCACAACACTGAAGGGAGGTTGAAGAATTTTGTGAAAATCACACTGAATGTGTGATGAGAAGAATTGCTTTGATTGCCTCATATCAGTAGATCCCTTCATACTAAAAAGAAATTCATATTGCTTTCTTTCATCGCCTCATATCAGTAGCTCCCTTCAAAAAGAGACAGGATGAAGGAAAATCCAATAAAGGTTGTCATGATATTTTCAGATTGTTCACTGGGAAGGTGCATGATATTCAACAACTGCCCAACCAAGTTTACAACTATGCCTGAAGTTGTCAATATCTCACATAGCTCAATTCCTTTCATGCCTTACAGTTAGCCAAATGAATTTCAATCTGAAAATGAGTTGTGGCATTATTTGAAAAAGTGTAGAGAACACATATCTATATGTATACATATACCTAGCATGAAATTTGTAGGTAGAGACTCCCATTCTAGTCTTATATGCAAGGTTGTCTCTGAAGTCAAAAGCTTGGCTTTTTTCTCACCAATATGTGTTGGAAACTACCATCACCAAGATGTTTGAGATTTCAAATGAAATAATGAATTGTAGGCCCCCTTCTAGGGTTTACACAATGTTTTTGAAGGAAAGATGGTACAAATTTCAGATGGATAGATTAAAGAACCACTTACTCTATGAAATATATAACCCTAAATATTTTGCACAAATCTACCAGTAGAGTAAAGAAGAGGAAAAATAAAGCCAATCTATCAACAAGATGGAATAGCTCATTGAAGCAATAGAGATATTATGGAAATGTCTTGTTGTATGTAGCATTCTATTTAGGGTGTGTTTATGTTATGGGGGAAGTAGTCTTTAATACTTATGATTGAGCTTTTAAATCCCTCTTTTTACAAGGCCATTTCTGCAGTGATGATATAGTGGCTTAGGCAATGAAGTCTTAGTATTTAATGAATATTTGTTTTAGTAAAACAGAAATTTAAATGATTTGTTTAAATTTAGTTATTTAGGATGGTTGGAGGTGAGTGACTAGTGCCAATAACCCTATTCAGAATGTGGAGTCTTGGGGCTTCTAAAAGGTCTAGAAATTATGAATGGATGGGAGTAAATAGGTTGTTCATACATGCAGAAATTTACCTATGAATGCAATATTAGATGGCTAGACACACGTGTAGAAAACCTTTGCTTCACATAGCCTACAAAGAAAAGCACACAACAATTGATGAATCTCCCATTTTTCACACTCATAGGCTTACATTCATACCCACAAAGTTGAGCTTCCAGAGCTGACTGTCATCATCTGCTACTATTGACATTCTTCCTATGTGTTTTTTGTATTTCTGATTTATTATTGATTGTTGATTATTTTAGCAAAAACCAGTGATTGAGATGATCAAACTGAACCTTTTTTAGTTTTCTTTCTATTTGTTCTCTTTTTTGAATTTGTTTTTATTCCTTTCAGACATTGCAATAGTTTAGGTTTTCCGAATTTTGGGTTTAGGGTCCTCTTGTTATGTATGCAAAGTTTACTTTGTTGACATTGTTTTACCATCTTAGTGTTTAGCAACTTCTTAGTGCCATGTACTACTGATGATCATCTTTATGCAACGTATTATCCAGCTTTTTTGGCACCATGTACAATAGCTTATGATCATCTTTACTATGGTTATTATCCAGAATGAGGGTTGCATTGCGGTATCAAGAATGATGGCTGCACTGAATATATATGTAATTATTAATTTTTTGAATCTGAACAGTTACATTTGAATGGTAATCTGTATTTGTAAAATTGACTCTTTTTTAATAGCAAAATGATAAATTTTAGCTGTATCTTTTTGGTATGGTTTTGACACATAATTCATGTAGAATTTTGAACCACTCCTTGTTTTATTTGTGAACATGGTTGCAAATAAAATTTAAGACAATACAGAAATGTAAATGCTATGATCAAAACTCATTTTCAAGGGATACAAATAATAAAACAAGGTAAATGTTATAAGAATTTAATGTCAATGAGTGTGTTCTTATTGTGTAAGCATAAAATATTTATGGTTCAATTAGATGTAGATGATGAACTTTGTTGTTGGGTTAATTTTTTAAGCTTCCATATGAAGATAGACCTCCATATACTATGAGGGATAAGGTGAAAAGTGTTTTTCCATCTTCATGCTCATGTTTCATTGAATGAAAAGGCTGCGTGGTGCACTTTCATATATGAAGTTCAATGAGTGTGAAACTAATGCCAAGTTAGTGAAATTGTTTTAGAATCTTCATGACATAAATAATGGGGATAAGATCACCCTTGACACATTTGTGAATCTAAAATTGTTGTATTTTATCACCATCACTATTCATGCAACATAATGTTCTTGTTTTTCATCACCCTATTTTCAAAGTTTTGAGTATGTGCATGAGTTATTTTTACAGCACACCAAAAAGACTAACATACCAATATGTGCATGAGTTATTTTTTCAGTGCACCAAAAACACCAACATACCAAGATAATCAATGCATCAAAATGTATCATTAAGTCATGTGTCCATATTATAAATAGTTGTAATTGTTCAAAACTACTTTATTGTCTTTTTGAAACTCATATATAGGAATGTAAGACGAGTTTATGGTTGGCATGTATGAGCATACTGAAATAGATTAGAGTTAGGGTTTGAATATCTTCTTTAGTGCACATAATATAAGGAAATTACATGAACCTATCTTATGACTATGACAAGGTTTCCTTTGTAAATATTTTGTGAATATTACATGGATGAATCTTGTTTGCACCCAAACAAAAGGAACTAATAGAACACACTTTTCCTACAATAGAACACACTTTTCAAAAGGACTAATGATTTAAATGTCATGGAAACCCTTTAGACATTATAAATACAAAGAAAGGGAAATGATATTTTCAAATAAGGAAATGTAGTTCATTATAATTTATATATAGCATGGTGGAAGAATAGGCTCATCAATACTATGAGTTGATCATCTAGAATCAAGAACTATTGATAAGAAAAATAGACTATTGGTTTTAATGCTCGTAAAATATTAAGGTTATGGTAATGGATTTTTCTATTGAATATATCAACACTTTGAGCTTTAACGAAACTTATAATCAAGAACTATTGAAAATATAAATATAGTATTGGTTTTAATTCTCGTAAAATAAGGTTATGGTAATGGATTTTTCTATTGAATATATCAGCACTTTGAGCACACAAAACTTAAATAATTTTGACGAAGGTCAAAGAGGGAGGTTGCTAAAATTGATATCATTGTATGTAACCATTCTATTTGTAGAAAAAAAATATTAATGAAAATGAAACCAGATGCAATGGAGGTGTAATCCTTAATGTTCTTTCAGTTTGTTCTTAATCCAACTTATTTTCATTACACATAAATTCCCTCCATTTCTGCATTACAGAAGGTTGTCTTCACAAAAAGTTGAAAAGAATGTTTCAATATATTATACTCCTTTGCTTTAAGTGTTTCCCTCTACATGTGAACAATAAGAATGAGAAAGAGCTTCTCTTAGTTTCGAGAATTATATATATATTCTCTACTGACAAGGCCAACCACGTGAAGGTGGAGGCTCATTTGGCCCCTCCCACCCACCCTAGAATCAAAGGTCACAAATTCGTCAACCTTGATGTATTTTTTATTCATACGAAATGTGTCAGTGGAATTTGATCAAGAATGGCATTATGATATTCTATTGACGATTTCCATTGTCGATGCTTGAATTTTTCCTACTGTTCACTTCATTCAACTACAACTAGGCTGCTATGACCAAATGACTGTATTGAGCACATATAACATCTAACTCGTAGTCTTGAAAACTAATATGGTCTTTACATTTCCTTACTTCTGCAAAGAAATGTCCCATTATAACCATTGAACCCACACCATATGTATAATTTGATGGGTCTTTAAATTCTTGCATCAACGTGCTTTTTGACCTAGTGCATCTCAATAAATAATAATGCACTTTTTCTGGATTATCTATTTGTGCAATGATAGCAAATACATCACCTTCTCTAACCAAATCAGAAACACGATCATAATCTTTGTCAATCATTGTTATCAAAACCATCGACATCAAGCTTTGCATGTCTATACATAATATGAACAAGTATAGATACCTGATCTGAATGATAATACTCACTTTTTATCTCCTTTTGCAAAGTGAAAGTGTAATTTTTAGCAAAATTGACAATGGATAATATTGTTCCTTTTCCAAATACATCTTGTGATTTCTTGAACTGTAAGTCCTACCATCATGCTAAGTGAGAGTGCTTGATATATATATATATATATATATGATCCCTGAACAAATTCATAAAATCTGTCAAAGAAATATCACTTTCAATTAAATTAATCTTTCTTAATGTTGATGTTGAATTTGTAACAGGAGTATAATCAACATATTCATGTCTCTTCCATTTCACAATGTGATTTGATATTTGAGGATCGTTTGCATCAATGTGGTAGTTAGCATTAATAAGGGCCAAATCAGACCATTCCTCACATTTTTTACTCTCAACGCATTGTTTCTTATAGAATACTTGATCAATCTCTCGTGCACATAATATTTTAGATATAAATTCACTAACACTCACAGGAGGGGGGTTATTTTTCCAACACTGCATGCCATAATCTATAAATGTCTCATAATATAATTTGAATTCTACATGGTATCGACAACAACATGTGTCACGAGTAACGATGGGCCTGACATACCATGGTTTAAGCTTCACAATTGTGCTAAGGGCAATCTTCGCATCAACGTTACTCTCCATAAAAGTTTTGAACATTTCCACTTCAGTGATCTCTATTATGTGTTTGCCATGAGTTTCATAGTTCCCTTTCGATATACGACGTCGCACAACATCCTTTTCATTTGGTAAGACACGAGATTTTAAATGCCAAAACTCTTTCACCCTATCTCTCACATTATCTGGAAGTCTATCTTGATAAGGTTTCCTACAAATAACAACCCAACATGCAACTTCATCATCCTCACCTAATTGAACTCTAATGTTTTTATGCTTCCATAAAAATTTTCTTGATGTTTTTAACATTCTTCCAGTAGTAGACAACAAACGACCGTTTACAGTGTTTTTTGCCACAACCCCTGTTAGAATAGATTTACGAGTAACCATGTAATTATGAGATCGTTTTTTTGCAAGTGATGCAAGGACCAATGTCAAATTTTGTGATACAATCTCATTTGATTTATCCTCTTTGACATTTTTAATGCCCAGTAATGTCATTGAATTTCTTAGACATTTTCTCTTTAACAACATATTTAACAATTGAGCTCATTCTATGACAAAAATACCTTCAAAATATTCTTTGACTATCTTTTTTACTCTATAGCGAGCTATATGATCAGGCATCGGAGGTGCCATTTCTTCAATTTTACTTGAATCTATATTCTCCAAAAACGTATAGTTAATGACAATATTGTTGCAACTTCTAATTAATCTATGAGAATTGGTAAGTGTGGTAGGATGTTGTATGTTCGATGTCGACCCTGCATAAAATTAAATATATGAATTTAGCTAATTGTGAGTTCGTTCAAATCAAATATATACATATATATAAGTTTAGATATATTATATTTAAGTAAAAATTATAAACATATATCAAAATTTAAATTCACTCACCAATCATGGGCTCAATATCGACGCTACCCATAGTTTGCTCCACATTTGGCATTTCCTCATCACCTCCATGCTCTTCATTTATTTCATCAACGTGTTCCTTGAAAATCTGCATTCCTTCATCACCACCATGTGCGAGGTTCACATTTTGCATTTATTCGTCACCACCAAGTGCCTCCACATTTCTTTCCATTGCTATTTTTTCTCTTAAATTTCTCATATTTTCATGTTTTGTTTCCTTCCTTGCCTCTTCATCAATTATGGTGCGATCATGTTTTTTTCTGCAGTTCCTTCGATTTCCCATGTTGAAGGAATTAAAACCTAAAATCCAATGCATGCAAAGATATGGGAATTGGGAGTTACATACATAAATTGAAAGAAAGATAACAACAAACCTAACAAAAGTAATATGCTAAGCACTATTGTACGAAAAACTTATAGGTACATGCCAAAACAAGGATTTGCACCAAAGAAAGTAAAATTACTTAGAAGTAGTCTCAAGAAAATGCCCACAATATTTAAATCATAGGTTAAAGTAAATACCCGCAACATATGGTCAAGTTGTACGCTATTTATATTTCTACCTAAACATGATCTCAATTTGTATTAAGCATGTCTGATGAAAAACTTATGGATCTGCCAAAATAGGGTTTTAGGATAAATTTTTTAGAAAGTCCTGAAAATGACTAATTGTTGGAAAACTGGCTCAAGTGGCCTTGGGAGAATTCCCTCAATGCCTAATGGGTTAATGATAAAAATAATTTGAAAATACCATGTTATATATTGTTAAGAAGGATATCTCTCCATAGTCTTAGTTTTCACAGGGGTTCAAGTTGCTTATAAACCAAAGTAGCAAATCTACCTAAGTGGCCTCAAGGAAATGCCTGCCATAGTTTGTGGCTTAAAGAAAAGTATCTCACCATATGGTCATTGTGTAGATGGGTGTTTTGTCTACCTGGCCACATCTTTAGATCGGCTTAAAATTTCCTAACGAAGAAGTTATGGATCTTCCAAAATAGCATTTCAGGATAAACTTTGCATAAAGTCTTGAAAATGACTAAGTGTTGGAAAACTAGCTTAGGTGGCCTTGAGAAAATGCATGTCGTACCTAATGGGTGAATGATTAAAACAATATGAAACTACCATGCTCTAGCTTGTCAAGAAGGATAGCTCTCCATAGTCTTAGTTTTCACAGAATGTGTTTGATGAAAAAATTAACATCCTGCCAAAATAGGGGTTCAAGTTGCTTTTACACCAAAGTAGCAAATCTGCCTAAGTGGCCTCAAGGAAATGATCGCCATATCTTGTGGGTTGAAGAAAATTACCGCACCATATGGTCATTGCGTAGATGGGTGTTTTGTCTACCTATCCACATATTTAGATCAACTTGAAGGTTCATGAGGAAGAAGTTATGGATTTTCCAAAATTGGGTTTCAGGATAAACTTTGCAGAAAGTCATGAAAATGACTAAGTGTTGGGAAACTGGCTCAGGTGGCCTTGAGAAAATGCTTGCTGTCATTAATGGTTGAATGATAAAAAAAATCTGAAACTACCATGCTCTAGCTTGTTAAGAAGGATATCTCCCCATAGTCTTAGTTTTCATAGAAGGTGTTTGATGAAAAAAATAAGAGCCTGCCAAAACAGGGGTTAAAGAAAATACCTTGATAAAAATAAGAAATTGTGGCCTAAAGAACTCGGATAATGTGAAATCTCAACAAATTTGCAAACTCTGATATGTGAATTCCCAGCTACAATATGGATATAATAACTCTCGGCTGTGTTAGAATAATCAACCCATAGTTAGCTACCTTAGACATTAAATTAATCATTTTTGTCTTATTTTCCTAGTTTCATGTGTCCCACCTTATGCAAGTTTTCATCTACCTATCCCTAGTGGTCAAACTTGCGTATTTTGACTCATGTAGCACTTGGGAAACCTCAAGGAATCAATTCTTCTTTATTCCTGGCCTCCTAGGCGCCCTTTTGTTTTTTCTGCTTTTTCAATGCTTTAAGGCAATTGGGAAAGTTTGACTAGGTGAGGTTAACTAGTTTTTTGTCCTCCACATCCTCCACTCTTTTCTCCTATGAAAAGAATGTATGAGTTGTCATTCCATCACTCTTTAGCTTGCCTAAGTGCTTTTGCCAATTCGTGAGCTCTATGACTGATTTGGAAACTACTTTATGCACCTATGGGGGAATTGATTAATTTTAGTAAGCCTGCTTTTGACTAGATTCAAATTGCCTCCTCATGCATTCGAATCCCTTATGTAATTATTTAATGTAGCAACCTATCATGTTGCAGGGTTGGATATTGTACACTGAGTTAATATAGTTTAGTGTTCAGCTCCATATTTAGTCTCTTTTGTGAGTGATTTTGTAAGTTCAATTGATAATTGTTGTGAGTAAAATTGTTCTATTACTGGGTTCTATTTCCACAGGCTGAAAACCACTCTGCCAACTTTCGGCTAAAAAACACTCTACCAACTCTCGGTTGAAACACATTTTGCCAACTCTTGGCGGAAAAATGCTCTACGAACACTCGATTGAAACACGCTCTGCCAACTCTCGGCTGAAAAAATAGTTTACAACTTCTCGATTGAGATAGATAAAAATTCTCTCAGACGAGATATTATTTATACACCTCTCAGGCGAGAAGTTTTGGAATCCCGTCGAAATCACCAGAGTTTAATGGTGGGCCCCTAAAATATTCTCGAAGAAAACTCTCAGCCGAGATATATTTTATTTTTTCATCCAAGAGTTTAAAATAACTTTTAGTCGAGAGATTTGCTTAACTTTGGGTTAGTTTTCGAGCGAGAATAACTCTCGCCTGAGAAAATTTAAATTTCTCGGCCAAGAGCTTTTTAGTCAACATTTCCAGCACCATTTCTGCAGTTTTCAGAAATGTCTGACTTAAGCAAGGTTGAAACACTACAAAAAATGAGAATTACCTGCCGAAGTTTATACCAGTAGATTTATCATTCAATCTACTTTCTCAACATATTTTTTTTTAATTTCATCTAGGATTTCTATTTTTGACGACTTTTTTTCTAAACTTTATCATTAAAAAAACTAGTGACTTAAAAATCAGTGACAATAAAAATTCAATATTGTCACGAAGATGAAGCCAAATGTTTTTTAAAAATTCACAAGGTTGTTCCTTACAATGTCCTCTTCAAAAGGGTGCTCTTAGTTTTTTTGATAAGTCACATATGAAAGAAATGTTAGGATATTTAGACACTTAGGAGTTAGTTAAGATCAACTTGTGTAATATATCCGTTAGGTAAAAGTGTGTTTCTTTAGTATGCATTA
>LPNX011115380.1:62905-79541 GCA_001517045.1 Pseudotsuga menziesii | reverse complement strand
ACATGCACCTCATTCTCTGCTTCTTGTAGCTTGAGCATAGAGGGCCTTATTTGCTTCTTCTAGATTGAGTTTAGGTTCTATGTATACTGTTAAAATTCACTTTTAGAAGTTCTAAAACATATTTAGTAAAAATGTATTTTAGTTCAGAGGAAAACCCATTTAGTATGTAAAAGTACATAGAAGCAGCAGCAGTAGACAAAGCCTCCATGAGGCACAACTAAATTTACAGGCATCTGTGACAGAGGCATATGCATGCACTATCTAAGGAATGCCTGATTTAGAGGCACTTTTCAGTCTAGGAAGGCACTGTGTTTTCCATATTGAGAGTATGTTTTTTAGTTTTTGTTTGGGAACTATTACCACATTCCCCAAATAATATGTCCCCCATTTGGGCCAAAGGACCACAAATTATTTGAAGCGCTTCACATGGGAAGTAGGGATAAACAGAGAACTAACTAGCATTGAGAGAGCATGCCCTAATCTATCACTATGCCCTAATCTTTCTTTAAACTATTATGCTAAAGTGCATGCATGGAAATGAAATATTAGATTGCCCAGAACACTCAGACAATAATTCAATGGATCCAATACAATGAAAATGATTTTATTTCAGTAAACATTGAAGTGCAAAGAAATATTATAAATTAGCTTAAGGAAACAAGTTCCTTACTCATGACCTCCGGAAGATGACTCTGCGCTGCTCATTTGGGTAATGGAAAGAATCCAAACTTAGCTTTCTATTCAAATCTTAATGCATTGAAGTATCCAAATACGCTTTAATCCCGAATCCAACCACTTCACCACACCAAACCCTTCTTTCTTTGAGGGAAGACCCTCATTCAACTGGTTTACTAGATGAATTGAAGTATCCAAATACGCTTTAATCCCGAATCCAACCACTTCACCACACCAAACCCTTCTTTCTTTGAGGGAAGACCCTCGTTCAACTGGTTTACTAGATGAATTTGAATGCCAACTATTGCAACCAACAACCCTGACTTTTAACCACCTTTATACCTCACTTACCCAACCTTAGTTATTTATCGCANCTGGTTTACTAGATGAATTTGAATGCCAACTATTGCAACCAACAACCCTGACTTTTAACCACCTTTATACCTCACTTACCCAACCTTAGTTATTTATCGCGCTCAGGTGCACACTTTTGACAGAAGGATTACAGAAATGCTCAGATCAATATGAATATTATATGCAGCACGGTATGGCTTAGCTAGCCTTGACCAACTCAAGGTGAGGAATTTGACAATTTGAGGCTTTTGCATACTTGGAGAGTATCCAGAATTTTTTTAACAATTAATCCCTAACAGTTTAACACTAGATGGAAAAATATTTGAAGAATTTGACTTACCTGGAAAGAACCAGAGGATTTCAGCTCTACAACTAAGGATGTCCTTGTGCGCCTCTTCAAAAGCCTCCACGTCCGGTCTAATTCCCTCTTCATCTCCATTGCAGAGGCTATCACTGGTGGATATATATTAACCCAAGCAATATCACTCCCCTCCCGCCAATTAACCAACATCAACATTCTATTTCTGTAATAACAAAATATCCCGCAAATTACCACAACAAATACCAGAATAAACTCTAAGACAAGCTGTCCAATATGGCAACCACCATATGAACCCTCTATTCTCCCCCAAGCCGCTCTCTCTTCATCATGTCGGAAGTGATCAAATTGGAAGGGGCTTGACTAAATCGGGAAAGAAGGTGAAACCACGAAGCGAACACTCTATTTTCCCCACGCAGCTCGCTCTTCATCATGTTGGTGGTGATCAACTCTGAAGGGGCTCGACTCAAAAGAGGAAAGAAGGTGAATACTTCATACCTTTTAATTATATCATATTCCAAATTATCTTGGCCAAAATGAACAGAGCGACATCTATCATTGCTTTCTTTTCCGGTTGTAACGTGTTTGTTTGTGTGGTTTAATATTCATCGTCTTCCCTTTTATCCATCCCATAGATGCAATATATTTCTTATAATATTCTTTTCATGGTGTATCTTAATTTTAAAAGAAAACACAATTCAAATGAAATAAACCAAAAATAATTCACTTATTTTTTTTCCAAATAAATAATAACTTTATCAAATCATTTTACATAAATTATCAAGAAAAAAAAATTGTTGAAGAAATAGACCTTTATCATGGAATTTTTGTTTAAGCTATTGTGACAACCTGCTCTTTTATCAAATCATTTTACATAAATTATCAAGAAAAAAAAATTGTTGAAGAAATAGACCTTTATCATGGAATTTTTGTTCAAGCTATTGTGACAACCTGCTCTTAAATTAGATTAGCAACCAACAAATTAATGTTAACCCAGTCTAACTTAAAGGCCCGAGCAAGAAGTGTGTAAAGTTTTATTAGTTGCATGTGGGTGGGAATAAATAGTAAAGTTATGTGTGGTAGGTTCATAGTTAGGTATTTGCAAGGGGTTTTAATTTCAATTAAAAGGGCATAAATAGTAAAGCTATGTGTTAGTAAAACTATATGTGGTAGGTTTATATATACTTGTGTATTTGCAAGGGGTTTTAATTTCAATTATTTATATTGCTTTTGACAAATGAAAGACAATATAAATAATTGTATTTCAATTGACAAATAAAAGTTTATTAAATATTTTAACCAAAAAAATGCAAAAAATTATTGTTCTTTCAAATTTTTACAATTTTAAACAATTGAGTACTCTTAATTAATTTCTACATGAAAAAAATGATATATTTTCAATGAAACTTATTTTAAACACATTAATTAAGTAGTCATATGTGTATAAAAATTTTTACACTTAAGTAACAATATAACATTAACTATTTTATTGTAATTATTTTCAAGTTGGAGCACACTTCATTATATCAAAAAAACTACTTAGACTATGCATAACCATATTGGGGTATCCACGTGCAATCCAAGCTTGAGAGATGTAAGAATTATGATAAGGATTGGGCACCTATAAGAAAAAATAATACACAACTTAGAAAACATTAAAAAAAAATTCTACAATATTATATCAAGCAATTAGACGTAATTAGTAAATTAGCTAGCATAACCAGCCTTGGGGGCGCATCAAATATTTTGTTCAACACTTTTCGTGAAATCATACGTCGTGTATGTGTCGATGGGAGGGGCCTAAGTCAATTGAATAATTGCATTAACTCACTGCATGTTTGTGTCTCAATAATATATAATTTATACACTATGCCTAATGAATTAATTAAATTAAATAATATTGAACCATTAAAATACCAAAAGAATTAGGTTATTAATTTGACTAGATTTGAGAAAGTTCTAGGTGTGAGTAATTAATTAATGTGGCTCTAAAATTTGGTGTGTTTTGTACCAGTCCACGATTCGGTGAATCGACAGTCATAGGTAGCTAGAATTTAAGTTATTAAATGAAAACAATTAATGTGATGTATAATAACGTATATTAATTAACCTCTATGTCAAAACTATTTTCCATGCTAATGTAGGCCACTATCCTTATATTTATTGTCTTGCCAAAAGGAATGATAATCAGGAAGAAGACCTAAAATTATGGACTTCACCTTCAAAGAATGCCTTGCAATTACATTGGTTATTAATCATAATTAATTAATTAGGAGTGATAAGAAGATCGCAAGAATAAAAAATGACGAAATAAATGACCAATTGTCATGTGGTCATTTTTAGTCTAGATATCCCGTGACCAAATTTGGTCATTTATCTTGGTTGTTTTCAGTTGGTTTGTATCCAGTGACCAAAATTGGTCATTTATCTTGGTCTTTTTTAGTTAGCTCACTTAAATTTATCAAGTTTGGTCATTTATCCCTTGAAAAAAATTGTGGTGACCAAAAATTTTGGTATCCTGGTCACTAATCTTTCATTTTCCACTAGTGAGAGTTTCAGACTTTGCTACCCTACCCATACAGTCAATCCCGCCTACGACTGTTTGCCTGAGCATTGATTATATTGAGGTGACCTTAGTGGCCTTACCTAGGATATCGAGGGGGTACTCTGCAGGGGTTATTCTATGGGTGTCCCGACCAAGTTGGGGTTGGAAAGCACAGTCGCTTTATGCATTGAAGCTGAGGGCCATAATAATTGGTTACGTACCTCCGCTTGTTGTGCATGGGAGTCTTAAGCCTCTCCTAGGTGAGACATATCTGCTTCAGTAGGGAGCCCACTTATCCTACCCTTGATTGCTTGTGTTTGGATTTAGATTTTCTTGGCGATTGCTCTGTGCATGTTAGCATGCCTAGGGTTTGCATAGATAGAGAGTCTTTTATATTTTTTGAGTCATTGTGGATTTGAGTGCGACTCCTCACTATTATCATCATTTAGCAAGACTTCCACCTTCTACATCTCCTCCTCCTTTGGGAGAGAGAAATAGATAGTCCAGGCAGACTACTTCACACATTGATCCACACACGATGGGAGACCATGTAGAAGGTATTCCTGAACCACATTCTCCCATTCAAGTGGAAGTTGGGGAGTTTATTCCTAACTATGATCCTTCACCTTATTTAACTAAGTTAGGTCCTGTAATTTCTAAGATAGGTACTTTTCATGATAGACCTACTTACTCTAGCGTTGATCCCCCATTGATGCATTACCGGTATGGAATGCCAGAAGATGATGAGACTCATTTTGAACCCGCGAGAACTAGCTATCATAGTTATGGTATGTCTGGTTTTCCCACACATGATTTGGCATTTCATGTCAAATATGAGTTTGAGCCTAACATTATGCCTGGGGGCACTCTCATTCCTTACCATGCGGAGACGTTTGGGAGCACAAGTCACACTGCACCTTCCATTCCAGCGGTGGAAGAGACATCACATATTCCTCCTAGGTCCAGGGTTAGTTATCCTATTAGGGTATTAGATCCAAGACAAATGAATATAAGGAATAACACATACATAATTACACAGGTCCCTTAGTCCTCTATCCCTAGTTCTTCGAATGTTCACCCTCCACCTCATTCACGTGGTCCTTCAGGTTGGAACGTTGCTATGAGTCATGTCCGTATTGCGGTTACTCGACCAATTGTGTCTTAGGTTCAAGTACCGCCCATTGTTTTGGGTGGTCATGTTCATACTTCTAGAGGTCATATTCCTACTTCCAGAATGTATATTCCTACTTTCATAATGTATATTCCTACTTACAGAGTGTCTCATGGGATATCTCATGCGATGACTTACGGACCCTATTATGGGACGTAGTATCGATAGGGTTCTTCACCTTATTGGTGTGGGTATCAACAACCTGATTACTCTCCAAATTATGGCTTTGTAGCTCCAAATAGTCAAGGTACACCACACTATGGTGCTTCCATGCCACCCTATACAGGTCAAATAGGAGGAGGGAACTACGGCCAAGGCCATGGTGGTTATGGTAATCAGACCTATGTGAATCAGAACTATCAGGGAGTGGTTCATTAAACTAATCATCCTAGGCTCCCTTTCCTCGCAACACTGAATCTTCCTGACTTGTCGAGATTAACGAACGATCCTATAGCTCATGACCCAGCTTGGCTGGCTATCCCTACTAAGCTTCCCTCAAACATACCCAAATTCAAGGGCAAACCGGGAGAGGATCCGAGCAAACATGTTACTACCTTTCACCTATGGTGCTCTTCGAATTCCTTACACCAAGACTCAATCTGTTTAAGGCTATTTCAACGCACCCTTACAGGGCCTGCCACGAAATGGTATATAGGGATACCTAGAGGGGCATTCACTTTGTTCGATGATGTAGTGATGACTTTTATTAATCATTTCTAGATACCAGTGTGTTATGAAATTGGTACAAAACTCTTGTCGACATTTCGGTAGGATAAAGCCACACATATCTCAGATCATATCCAAGAGTGGCGTAGATGAAAGAGGTTAATTGAAGCCTTTATACCACCAGAATTCCCCCTCAAATGGTTCCTTAAGTCATTATTGCTGTATATAGTGAAGGATGCTTCTACATCCGGAGTGAGGAACAAGCCACTTTTAGGGTGCAGGAGCTGGACTTGATTTATGCTCAATCCGTCTTGTTATATGAGATCATTCCCAATGCTCCGCATTCTAGTTTCGACCCCAAAGTTAAACTTGGACCACATGCCGATGGCATTGTTGGTTGTGCAAGTGCTAAACCTATGGATTCAATTGTGAGACAAGTTAGTCAATTGTAAATCAACCAATCTGCTTCGGGACAAGCCACGGCTTCATCTCAACCCACCCAAATGGCGAGTGTGCTTTCAGTGCAATTGTTGGACCAGAAGGTTAACTAGCAGCCCGAACGGAATAAAAAGAAGGGTAAGAATAATCATAAGGGTGAGAATAGGAATGAAAATGCTAATAATAATGATAAAAATGCCCGTAATGCTGGGGATCAAGCAAGCTAAAAGTAAGGTTAAATTTCCTTACAAGTTGTGTAAGGAAGATCACCTCACTTACTTATGCCCTCGTATCAATGAAACCTCGAGGTTCTTAGGGCAGGGCCCAGCTGTGCTGACTAACCTTTTACCTCACAATCAAAATATGAACTCAAGGACCCATGATCAGTCTGGTGGTGATCAAGATCCACCGGAGGGTAGTGGTCATGGTTGCATTAACATGGTACATGCTGCAAAATTTGTGACCCGTGTGAAGGACTATGGTTCGTCACAAACCAACCCAGGAAAGGAACTTGATCCACCAGGGACTTCTTTACGTATTAAAAAACCTATGGATAAACTTGAAGTTGCACATCACGTTCCTAAGGGATTCCTTAAGCATTTAGGGCACAATCCTAATGCCCGAGCTTCCCAAAACTATTCTATGGTCTAGGATTTGGGCCACACTCCTTGTGCAATGTCTACACTAGAAGTACTTCAGAGTTGTCCTTCGCAAAGGAAGGCTTTGCTTTCTGCCCTTGGTGTGAATGATGATAATTCTTCCTCCGTGATTAAATTTGAAACCGCAGGACTTTAGCCTCACTTTCCTTACTATGTGTCTCTTTTGATTCACGTAGAATGTCTTAACATGACCGTCAAGCGCACTATGATTGATGAAGGCATTGCTGCTTCTATGATGTATTTATCATGTTGGAAGGGTTTAGGTTGCCCTAAGTTGTCTGATTCGGTGACCATGTTAACTCTGTTTGATGGGAGATCATTTAGGCCGCACGGGATCCTTCCTTCACTTAAGGTTCGTTTGGGAGGGAAGACCGTTGCGATAGAGGTTGAGGTGGTTGATGCACCCCTTGACTACAATCTCTTGCTGGTTAGGAATTGGATGTATAGTATGCAAGCCGTAGCTTCTTCCCTATTTCACGTTGTATGCTTTCCATTTAATGGGAAGATAGCTACGATTGATCAAACGTCATTCAAGAATCCATCAGTTACTGCATCTTCGAGAGCTTCGATCCCAATTGTAGAGCACTCTAATCCAGCAACTGGGAGTGTGGGTGTGGGCATGTATCCATCCCTCATAGGAATTTTTAGTTGTCCTGCACCTATCCTTATGATAGGGTCTAGTTCCGGTGAAGCTTCAACATCTATGAGATCGGTGTCTTTTTGCATGAGTCATATGGAAGATCCTTGGATTCTTCCTACACCGAGTCCTTTGATTGAGCCCATCGTGATGGATGTGCCATTGCTTGCAACTATGGTAGCTTATCAAGCTAATATTAAGTGTGTTGTAGAGCCCAGTCCTTCCTCTTCATGAACAAAGGAGGAAGACCCTTATGTGCTACTTACATGGGCAGTACAGTCTTCTCATGTGCATGACTGCCTTGATAATGTTTTTCCTTCAGACGAAGCGATTATTGAGGCCATGTCGAGAGTTGGGCCACCATGGGAAGAGCTCCATCATAGATCTTACTTTCTTCCCTAGCTTGACCACTTAGAGCATGAGGACTTTATGGAGGTTCTTAGTGAGAGAATTGGTATTCCTGTGGTTCCATTAAGCTTTCCTGGTCCGATGGCTGATGGAAACATGGCAAATATATCTCCAACGATTCCTATCAATATCTGTCGCAATCCTAGCAGGATAGAGAATGTCTATATTGGGGCAGAATGTTCCCATACTAAGATTCAAGAATACACCGAGTTGTTTAAAGAATTTTGTGATATCTTTTCTTGGTCTTACGATGAAATACCAGGTATCGACCCTCGCATTGTTGAACATGAGATTAAGACTTATCCCAATGCTAAGCCTGTTCGACAACACTTGCGTGCAATGAATCCTAGGAAAGCACCCGCGATTAAGGCAGAGATAGAGAAACTGTTGAAAGCCAGTTTTTTCTATCACATTCCCTTGATGGAGTGGGTTTCAAACCCTGTTTTGGTTTATAAGAAGCAGGGAGCGATCTGCATATGTACTGATTTCCATGATTTAAATCGGGCCTGTCTTAAGGAAAATTTCCCCACACCATCTATTGATCATATTTTGGATGAGTGTGCGGGTAGTGAGGTTTTTTCCTTTATGGATGGCTTTTCTAGATATAATCAGATACAAATTAAACCTGAGGACCAACATAAGACTACATTTATTTGTCCTTGGGGAACTTTTGCATATCGAAAAATTTCTTTTGGCCTTAAGAACTTTGGAGCTACTTTTTAGCTAGCTATGACCTTGATCTTCCATGATCTCAAATCGATTATTGAAGTGTTTTTGGATGACCTTGTTGCTCATTCTCATATGAAACTGCATCATTCCTATCATTTGAGATTGGTATTCGAAAGGTGCCGCCATTATTTGGTCGGGTTAAACCCTCACAAGTGCATCTTTTTTGTGAAGTCTGGTTGCTTGTTAGGATTCATTGTTTCTAAAGAGGGTATAAGAGTCGACCCTTTGAAGGTTGAGGCAATACTTCAATTGTATCCCCCGAAAAATATTCGTCATTTTCAATGTTTGCAAGGCATGGCAAACTTCTTACAGAGATTCCTTGTCAATTTTTCCAATTTGAATAGAGGCTTCATGCATCTTTTGAAGAAGGACACCACCTTTTGTTGGGATGAGCAATCCCAAGAGTCCTTTGATGTGCTCAAGTGATCCCTAGCATCGGCCCCGATGATTACCCCAGACTATAGCCGTGATTTCTACTTTATGTGGTTGCGTCCATGGAGACTATTAGTATGGTTTTGGTTCAAGAGGATGAGGAGCTAGAAGAGCATGTCATATACTATCTAAGCTAGAATCTTATTGACATAGAGATCTTTTATTCTTATGTTGAGAAGCTTACCTTAGCTACCGTACATGCGGTTCAACGGTTGAGACATTATATTCTCCTTCACCAGACCTTGGTTGTAGCCCATGTCAATCCATTTCAATTCGTCCTCACTTGAAGGATGATTGGGGGAAAATATAATAAATGGATTGTCATCCTACAACAATTCAATCTTGAGTTTGTTTCGACAAAATCGAAGAAATCGTTAATTTTTGTAGAGCTTATATCGGATTTCCCAAGTGAGGCCAAGGAGTTGGCTTGTGAAGATACATTTATCGATGAGCACATCTTCTTAATCTCAACTTTAGACCCATGGTATGGGGATATGATTATATATTTACAAACATTGAAGGTCCCTACTCACCTCTCATGGGATAAACAATGACGGTTACGTCACGTGTTGAAGAATTACCACATAGTGGATAGCACTTTGTACCACCGTGGGGTAGATTCCATTTTACGTCGTTGTTTAACTCATGAAGAGGCTAAGGTAGTGCTGAATGACTACCACAGAGGGGCATGTGGTGGTCATCTATTTGGGTTTTCTACAACCTAAAAAATCTTAAGAGCGGGTTATTTCTGGCCACCAATATTTAAGGATTGTGTAGATGCGGTCAAGAGGTGCCACCCTTGCCAAGTGTTTGCATGTAATATGCGCTCAAAACCTGCCCCATTACATCCCATCATCACCGTTGGTTCCTTCACTAAGTGGGGGATTGATTTTATGGATTCCAACCCAGCTTCAGCTGGGGGGCATCATCATATCATAGTGGTTGTTGATTACTTCATGAAATGGGATGAGGCTATGCCTACAGTTAAATCCGATGGTGATACAGCTGCACACTTCATATTTAAATATATTATTACTCAGTTCAGGATTTTGAAAGAGCTTGTCACTGACCATGGCTTGCACTTTCAGAATCATATGATGGAATATTTGGCATCAAAGTTAGGGTACAAACAAGAGCACTCCTCCTCTTACTACCCTTAAGCGAATGGACAGGTAGAAGCAGTGAACAAATCACTCAAATCCATTCTCCAACGAACCATTTCACAAAGCAAGAATAATTGGCACATTATTTTATATCCTGCTTTGTGGGATTATAGAACCATTGTCAAGACTGCCACGGGTTTTTCTCCATATCAACTTGTACATGGAGTGGAGTCGGTATTGCTGGTTGAGTGTGAGATTCCTTCTTTGAAGCTAGCCATAGAGCTCTTACCAAACACTTCCCCATTGGAGGAGTGTTAATTGGTCCACCTTGAGCAACTTGATGAGCAGCATTGAGATGCCCTGCTGGCTCTAGAAGTAAATAAGCATCGCGTAAAGGTCCAGTATGATAATTCTGTCCATCCAAGGAGGTTTAGTGAGGGAGACTTGGTCCTTTTGTGGGATCAACCGAAAGAACCCTTGGGGGTAGGAAAGTTTAACCCCATGTGGTGTGGTCCTTATGTTGTCAAATGTGTGTTAGAGAAGGGTGCTTATGAGTTAGTGGATTATGAGGGAACGGCCTTGGTGGAGCCTAGAAATGGGCTCTATCTCAAAAAGTACTATGCATGATTTTCATCCAAGGCTGGTTATTGTATATTATTGTACAATTTTGCATAGGTAGGTATTTTTCTTATAGTGATCGGGCTTGTGATTAGTTTCTGATTCTTTTAGTAGATGTCAACAGAATATTCCACCTGCATAGGATTCACGGATGGTGTGAGTCGTCACACTCAACACTCAGCTTCTACTGCTTGGGTGATTTATACTCCTATGGGTCAGGTATTGTCTTCAAGAGGCATATGTTTAAATCCATCTTCAAACAATGTTGCTGAATATAGTGTCGTTATTGAGCTTCTACGGGATGCCATTTTACATGGCGTTCTCTCTCTTGAGGTACATCTTGATTCGGAGTTAGTAGTATCACAGCTTAATGGTTTGTACCATGTTAGAGATCCGACATTATTTAGAATATTCTTACGTGTGATATTATTAGAATGACAATTTTACAATATAACATACATACATATTTGAAGAATTAATAATCAAGTTGCTGACTCATATGCTAACTACGTGTTAGATTGGAATTTGTTTCATACACAATAAACTCATCACAAACACAAATTTTTACACATGTAAATAAATAAACTGATCATCATAAAAGTTTTTATAAACATCCAAAATGTGGTAATACATAGTGTCATAATACAAAAATGGGGCTCTCGAGCCACCAAAATATAATACACAGTAATACAAAATGTATCACTCCCAAGTATCTAAGCCTATAGAGGAGGAGGGGGGTTGTGATCATGAAATGTCACCATGGCTCTAGCTAGCCGTCGAAATAGCCACACCCATGCTCATGGTACACCCATCACCTGGCATTGCATGGCCTCAGGAAAGTCCTCGACTTATGCCATGGGTACTCTATGTGTCAGCCTCATGAAGTTGGTATGAATGCTTTGGAGTGTCCACTCCACATCCACACCTGTGATATCGTCTCCTCTTCCCCTCTGTCTATGATGAGGGAAGCCTTCAAGCCACCGTGGTCCCACATTTGCATGCATATGGTAGATGTCACTATGTATTGTCACCCAAAAACATGTCTTTTGATTCCATATAATCAGAAAATACAAAAAAAAAATTAATAACTCAAAAATTTTAAAGAGAGGGTTGAGATTTGTTACCTATGTCACCATATGTCAATCCTAGTGGTAGCAGCATGTTTGGGTCTCCCTAAAAATCTATCCCTGCATAGGGGTATTCATCGATGGAAACTATCTGTCGTCACCACCATAGAAAGAAATCAGCTGGATAGGGGTTGGACACCCTACCTCCACCCAGTCTGTGCATCGCATCCACCCAACACTGTTGGGCCAGATCTCGAACCCCGTGTAGAGGAACATCAACTCTAGCGCTCAATCCTGGAACACACTCGAAGAAAAACATGCTCAGTATGCTGTTGAAACTGAAGTTTCACACTCTACCCATATTACACTCACTAAGCTGGTGTTTCATGTTGCTCAATAGTGCAGTGCTCCAATTGTATATCGTGGTTCTCATGCACTCAACTACATAGAACATCAGAGGCCATGAGGCCTAGTGGAGTGAAGCCAAGCCTGCTATCCTGCCCAGTGTCAGTAGGATGGCCTTTAGGCCCAGCACCTGTATGGAGTTAGTTGGGATCTGACTCCCCACCTTCTCCATGTCCAGATAGCAATACACCGCAATGTACTCATCTATAGTCAGTCCACCTCCATGCCCGAAAGAACGTAGGTTCACTACTTCCCCCCGTTGAGAAAGTCCAGTAATAAATTATATGTCCTCCACCTCTATGGTGAGGGACATCCCGTCTATCTGGAACGACTCTAAGTCTAGATCCCAGTAGTCCACTAACATATGCAATAGTCTTGGTTTGGCCCTTAAGCCACCAAGACACCAAAATTTGTAAATCCCACATGCACATAACACTTCTTGAGCCATTAGATCGACCATTACTACCTCTTCTACATCACCATGTTCATGTTCTCTCCATTCTAGGACCATCCTACACAAAAAATTTGAAGTTTGTCCATTAGACCACTTAAAAAATCTTAAGCGTGGCCACATATGTGACTATTTTCCAAACAGCCATGTATGTACGTGACTGTGAGGGCATTTTCTGCGTATATCCAGCCCTATATGCATAAAAACCCCCGATTTCCATGTGGGCCATAGTGCCTATTTTAGAATGGACTAGAAAATCAAATACACCATGGAATTTGACACAATTTGCATCAAAATGGAAGAGTAGAGCATGGGTGAGTACCTAGAAAAAATGGTAGTGGATTCCGCTGGCTGGATCTCCTGGAATTCGCTGTTGAAGTTCTGAGCTCAAATGGGTAAAAATTTCAAATGTTTTATAATGTTTTGAATTTTTTAATATTTATAGAAAATTTTCAAATTTTTGAAATTTTTTCCCCCCTTTCCTATAGTTTGGACCGTTTCTAATCCTTTTGGACCATTTTTGGACTAATTTATGATGTAGGAGACCTTTTTTAGTGCTTTTTCAGCCGTTGGATTGACCCATTCGTGTCGATTTTAGATATCATGTCTAAATTGGAATATAGGTTAGGTTTCATCACCGTTTTCATTTTTGATGACCTTATGATCATTTCATTATAGCCTTAGGTATGAACCCACTCTATTATGTCACAGAACCTTCTTATTGTTTTAGAAGTGGTAGGATATGAGTGGTAGAACTTGACCTTACATGGGTACCCTAGTTAGCTCCTTATTTGCATTTGGTGCCCATGTTGACATGTTCTCCCTTAGGGTGTGGGAGTCTGTTGTATAGTATTGCCATGAAATTTCGCAAGAGCCTCATACTCCTCTTGATCTATTACTGGCCTATTTCCCTTAGGTCTCCCTTATGTCAAGTTGTAATTACATTATCATGAGCTTTGCCTGCCTTATTGAGCCTTATGCCGACTTCCCTGACATTGAGTTTCAGCCATATAGCCCGAACTTGTCTCATGTCTACCCATGCAGAGCCATTTTATTTATCCTTTGCAACTTGATTCCCTATTTTTACCGGGAGGGGATTTTCCCCTGAGTGTCGCTATCCTACACATGTATCCTTGCATTGAGCATAGGTATGTTCCACTACTTGGAAATAGTTTGTTTACCTATATGACACTTGTCTCCTCCTAGTCTATAACTATAAAGCAGTTTTATTCTTTTTCAAGCTTTTTAAATATTTGAAAAAGTCCAAAAAAATCAAAAAACCAAAAAGCCGGACAAGGAAAGATATTATCTTTTGGAAGCTGTCGAGTCGTGTCGCCTTTGAACAGAGCACTATATATCACATCTGTTGGTTGGGTTTATAGTTTGACTTTAGGAGTTGTACTCATTTATCTGATTTTATCTTCATCGACTGGTTAATATTCCAGTCTCCATGGAGCCTCTATCGATGCCTCCTATGTGGTAGAGATGTCCCAGTTTTGTATATTGAGTCTATGCTGCCTTCATTTAGTCACCATTCATTGTTATGCTCTTGTTCGAAGGAAGTTGAAACCTGAGTTGGCCATTCCTTAGTTATCTTGACTTTGCATGTCGACCATTTTTGGTACAGTTACTGGTTCATGCACCTTATGATCGAGTCCTTCCACATTATACAGCTTTGCTGAGTCCCTCATGTTGGATGATGGTGGATGCCTTAATGCCCTCCTTCTGGTGGATTTCATCCCATCGACTTCAGAGCATTTATTCTTGGATTGGAATCTAGAGTCATTTTTGAGTTCCTTGAGACTTGCAGTCATCAGTGGCAGGTTCTCTCGCCATCGATAGTTTTGGGAATACATCAATGTCCCCTGATTAATGGATCCTCTCAAGTGTTTGACCTCAACACATTTATTCACACTTGTTAGTTTGCACTCTAGTACCTTGATTCACATTTTCATTGTCGATGGGTGATCTTGCATCTGTTAACAGTATACATCAATGACCAGTAATTAGACAATGGACTACTATGTTCGACCTCGACATCTTTATTCACATAGTAGGACATGTACTCATAGCAGTTTGTGTAGAAGACCTTCCAGATTGGTGGCATCTCTTATATGTTACCTCCTTGATCGCCCCATTGTTCATGAGATTTCGGATCTCGTGACTTGATTACAGTATATGTCAAACATTTCCAGCTATTATGGAGATCTTGATCCATTATATATCTTCAGTCATTATGGAGATCATGGTCCTTTGTATATATTCATCATGGAAATTCTTATCTATGTATATTGTACGTGGTGATGACCACTTATGTGATATTTTGTATCATGCCTACTCATGGCCATTGTACTCTTATGTATTCGGGACTGCTATATGTATTTGTAGTTATGTGCAGAGCTCTATCATTGTACTATGCTGATTGGGTGGCTGGTCTTCGATTTGGGATCCTTCATCGCTCCACTTCTAGGATGGACTTATAATGTATTTCGACCATCGTATGACCCCTCTGACCTCACACATTAGGGGGCATCTGTTATAGCTGATTTTACCACTCTAGGTGAATCACACTTGTATGCCCTTCCCCTGTCCCTCTGCGGACTCCTTAGACCCCTTGGACCATTTTTTGTCCTTTGATGTTTCCTTGACCATCCCTATAAACATGTGAAAATTAATACACGCAAATTTTAAGCCCCTAATTGTGTATATATGCGGGTTTGACCCCTAAAACCGTGTACATCGGGATGTGTGCAAAATCCAAATCCTTTTGGAGTTTTTCTTGACATGGATTTGACTCACTTAACTCCTGGCCTTCCATACGCCTTGAGATCGCTCAGATTCGACCTTTCATTACCCATTTGAAAATTTATATAAGGAACTCTTTGGACACATTGAAGGCATAAGATAATTGAGAGCAAAGAAACTATAGTCCATTGTTGCCGAAACATGTGTTTGAGTCTGCATCCCTTTGTCCCTTGGAGCACTTTTTTGTTCTTCCCAAGCTTGCATTTTACTTGTGAGCTTGATACCGAGAGATGGAGGATTGAGGTGGTGGAGGCCTAAGTGGGGGATTCAGTTTCTCCGATTCGCAGACGTGTCAACAGAGGTTGTATCCATTGTAATCTCTGATTTTATAGTAATAGAAATATCTTTTCCTATCCAATAATGTATGTTTGAATGAATATTTTATCCATGGATGATTTCAAATGCTTATACATTGTTGATTATATATGCTAGAATAGATATAACACCAATATATATAGTTTGCTTTTCTTGTTTACTTGTTGTTGAGGAAGTGATTCATCAATTCAAGTTGAAGTTGGAAAGCTCAACGGGGATCTACTTCAACTGTATAGAATAAGGTACGAGGTCTGATCCTTTAGTGTTGGATATTTGATTTCTATTGCATATTGGAAAGGATTGATTTTTGGAGTCAAGCTGTCTGTTGTGGTACCCCAAGCCATAGGAATTTCTCTCCGTAACAATGTCCTGCAAGTTATTATCAAGAATGATTAAGGTGATGATGTAATGTGACAAGATTCCAAAAAGTAAGTCTTTCACAGATTGTACCTTCCCTCTAGAACCGTACTAGTTCAGGTCAGGTTACCAATGGGTTCACGAAATAAATCATAAAGCAATAAGAAACTCCTTCTCTCGAAGAGCACTAGCGTTCATCACTAACTCTAATGAATAAGCCATTGCTTATCCCTAACTAGATTGGTCTTTGCCTGAAAAGAAAAGGAGAATGATACCACTTACATGATAATGAAAATTAAAAGGTAAGGCTATTGAATCATAATTTTATTTATTTTGATGTTGTCATAAATGAAAACAATAACCACTTCACCTTTTTGTTGTTTTGCGAGGAGCCCTGATTCATTTAGTATGGAGGAAAATTTTTATTTAATATTCACATTTTTGGATATCTTGGGCTATCGATTGACCTTATAGAAAAATTA
>LPNX011115380.1:30037-55860 GCA_001517045.1 Pseudotsuga menziesii | reverse complement strand
TCGTCACATATTGCCATGGGTATGTGGTTTGAGAAGTTAGTTCGACAAGGGATACTAATGGTTGGCGAACATAGAGTTGTGTTTCTTCACCATACTGGCTATCTACACGAGGAAAGTGCCAACCACTAGGGCACAAATGTTAAATTCCTAGAGAGGTTCAACTATTTCCACACATCCCTACCTTCAGATGTGCTATTCATGGGTTTTTACATCTCGAGGGCACTTCTCCGACACCTCTAGTTGTGGTCATGACCTCCGAAGTCCCAACACACAATGGTGGTGGAACTGTTGGAACAAATGCCTAGTCTGGGATAGTAGAGTTTCGAAGCCTTCATCACCGCCCCTATAGTCTCCACTTAACGACCTTTCCATGGGTGAGGAGGAGGTCAAACACACACCCAACTACGTGGCCTATGGGAAAACCATCCTCTTAGGAGGGAGAAAGTGGTACAAGGATAATAAATATCTTAAGATGTTTATCATCATCAAGTGCATGGCCACCCTTTTCCTAGTTCCCTCCTATAACCATGTTACCAGACGAAGGAAGGGCTAGGAAAATTATTGGGCACCGCAGCACGGGTCTTCTTGTCAGCCTTTGAGCAACATGGTCTGAAAGAAGCAGGCTGGTCAAAGGAGGCATAAAGGCATGTCTGAAATGGTCTGAGTTGGCAACTGACCATCAGCAGGAAACATAGGGATCGCTTTCACATACGAGGATAAAGAAAACTTTGTGCTGTCATTCCACATTATCACGTGCTACAGATCCATGATGTTTGTTCACATTTGTAAATCATGGCGATAGTTCCACTCTCTAGACTGTTAACGTTTGATTGTGTTTGGAAACAGTTTTTAGGTTTGTTTCAGAGAGTAATCTCAGCACTGAAATAGTATAAATACACTCCCAATAGATGGAGAAAGGAGTTGGTTGGTTGGGAAAATTTCAAGGGTTTAGGCTCTCCGTTGTAAATAATATCTGATTTCGTGTTATGAATAAATTTACAGAGGAAGGATTATCTTTGAAGATAGAGATTCTTGTGTCATTGCTTCTGTCAATATGTAATCTCTTTACGTGAAATGTTCTTCATGTTTTCATTCCAGTTTGTTAATGTATTTGATGTCTAAAGTGAGTGTATAATAGTTTAGAATTCATACATGCTATGCTCTGTTTGTTGTTTCAGACATTCATTAAGTTTTCTTCTAAAGTTATGTAGAATTCATCTTGTTGGTGCTCTGTGTGATGGACTGTTCCCTCTCATCTAATAATCACCCGCTAAATATCTCCTGATTGCAAGATCGATGGATATCTTGCCTCTGTTTGTAAATTCACACCATTCTTTACCTCCTGCAAAATGTTCCTTTTCCGGACCTTCGACTCCATTTCCAATGGTCCCTTACCCTGATAGTCCCACCTGCATATTACATTAGCACACTTCATTCCATTTGGGATTTAGGCCTCCTGACCATTCTTGATTGAATATCCTATGTGAATTAAACCTAAAAACAAGTGAGATATCCCTCTCTGACTGCGCAGGGCCTGAGGCACAGTCTAAAGCGGTTCTGCTATTTCCCAGGAGAGAGCCCTTTTTTTCGCCCAACCTATGGGCATGATCCCGCTGCTAAAAATTGGGATTCCTTTTCATGGAAGTGGCCCTAGACATGTGAAAATTTTAGGTACATCCTACATTCCTTCCCATGTTCCATCATACACCATCCCTATTTTGTCAAATTCCTTTTTCATGACACATCCTCCTCACAAACCGCACATTCCTTTGGGAGGGAGTACTGCATCTAGTCATGTTGTTCCCTCATTTTCCAATAATTTTGTGTTGGGAGGTTATTTTCCTCCTTATGTATCTATGGGACAACCCTTTTGTTAGTCCTACAATTATGGTTATGTAGCACCCAAGTTCCAAGTTGTACCGAATTATAATATTCTCATGCATCCTTTTATGGGTCATGCTGGAGGAGGTTATTATTTGAATGTCCAAGGCCATGGTATTTACAATAATCACCCCTATATGAATAAATCTTATTGGGGATCATGGAACCAAATGGCACAACCTTGTATCCCTTTCTCAAGTACATTGAACTTTCCTGACTTATAGAAGTTGACCAAAGATCTGGTTTCTCATGATTCGATGTGGTTGATTTTTCCTGCTAAGCTTCCTTTCGACATTCCAAAGTTTGAAGGTAATAATGGTGAGGACCCTAAAGAGCATGTTACCACTTTCCACCTAAGGTGCTATTCAAATTCCTTGAACCACGATTCGATTCGCTTGCAACTGTTTCAACGCACCCACATGAGACCTGCGGAGAAATGGTATATAAAGTTTTTTCGGGGGAACATATTGGATCTTCAACGATCTATCCATGACCTTTTTGAACCACTTTCAACTACCAGTGCATTATGATGCTGATTGTTAGCTAGAAATACACACCTCCTGCAGACAGGAGTTGTTTCCCTAGTCTGAATGGTTCAGATCTAGAGCAAAACAAAACACCAAATGTTAAACTTCCCCTAGATCTAGTTAATCACTTGAATTAAATTCCATGATACTTCTCTCAAAGTTTTTCCTCACTATCCCCATAGAATAACCTATAAAATATGCAAAAAAAAAGAGAAACATGACAGTATACAATATAATCAACTAGATCTATGCTCGTGACCAAGGAATCAAGCAATATATACACATGAAACAGTAAATATGGGAAAGAAAAGACATTTTTTATTAGAAATTATTAGAGAGACTACAACCTTTATGCCTTGGTGTTGATAGTTCTTTCCAATGGATCCTTTCCTCTAACTTCACCTTGCCTCCAATAGCTTAAGAATTATTTTGGCAAAGTTTGGGTATGCAACACAATTCTTCCTCCTCCCTCCCATGGGGGATAAGCTAGTATTTAAAGGCATGGGAGGATAGCTATGGTTGAGGATCTCATGGGTGAGGTGGAGATAAGATCCAAAAAGGGAGGATCTCAAGCTCCAGCTGGTCCTAAACCATAGGGATGAGGCTCCATAGAGGTAAGCTTTGAGAAGCCTCTTGAAGATTCTCTTTTTTCCTTGAAAAATCAAGAACCACTCCTCCAATGAATCAAACAGGTGGTGTTAAGGGGGTAACACTTTTTTTAATAAGGATAGAAGCGGTGGCACCGATCTCTTCTCATGTATTAGGAGCATTACCATCTCTTTGCTTCTTGGTTAACGCTTTTTGTCAATAGGTAAAGAGCATTACCAGCTCAAAACAAGGAAAAACTGTAAGGGGATAAATTGAACCTTCATTTCTCTAGGGAAAACATTGAGGGATTGGAGTAGACAAGGGAATACCTATCTCATAACATGATGTGATGAGATTTAGGTGTAACACCGGTACCTAACTCTTTTCAACATTTTTGAAATACAAAGCCACACATATTTTCGACCATATTCAAGAGTGGCATAGAAGGAAGAGGTTGATGAAGGCCAACATTCCACCCGAGTTTCCATTGGAATGGTTCCTTAAGTCGTTATTTGTTTATATCGTGAAGGATATTTTGAATTCCAAAGTTATGAATTAGGAACATGCTATTTTATGATCCCATCAATTAGATTTGATTTAGGTTCAGTCATGGATCTTGTGTGATATTATACTTGATGGTCCATGATCAAATTTCAAGGCTAAGTTCAAACCTGGGCCACATATTGATGACATTTTCGGATCCATGAGTACTAAAGTCATAGAATAGGTTACTAATCAAATGAGAAATTTGTCTATTAACCAGCTTGTGATTGGATAAACTATGACTTCGTCCAATCCCACCCAAATACTGGATGTGCTTTCACTACACTCATTGGACCAGAAGGGTAACCAATATCCTGGACACAATAAGAAGAAGGGAAGGAATAATAGGAGAGGTGGGAATAGGAAGGAGAACTCTAACGATGACAAGAATGATAGTGATGCTGGGGGGGATAAGAAGTATAAATGAAAGGTTAAGTTCCATTGCAATCTTTGTGGGCGAGATCACCTCACGTACTTGTGCCCCCGTATCAATGAAGCCTAGAAGCTCATTACACAAATCCCAGCTGTGTTAACGGATACTTTACCACATAACCAAAATATGGCTTCGAGAAGCATGGAATCCAGAAATGCTTCTGGTGGGAATCAAAATGAGTCAAATGATGAAGGTGGCCATGATTGTATTAACATGATTTCCATTGCTAACATTGTGACCCACAAAAAAGATTATGGTTCGTCACAAACCAACTTGGGTAAAGAGCCTGTACCTCCTGAGAAACCTTTGCATATCGAAAAAACTAAATAAATACCTTACATTACTAAAGGATTCTTAAAGCACTTGGGACACAATCCTAATGCTTGAGCCTCCCAACACTATTCTATTATCAAGGATTTGGGTCAGAATCCTTGTGTAGTGTCAGCTCTTGAACTCCTTCATACATGTCCTTGACAAAGGAGAGCTTTGTTGTCTACCCTCGGGGTGGTGGATTCCAATCCTTCCATTATGGTTATATTTGATACACATGAGGCCTAGCCTCACTTTCCTTACCATGCATATTTCTTAATCCATGTTGAGTGTATGAAAAACATGATCAAACACACTATACTTGATGAAGGCATTGCGGCCTCCATGATGTCTCTGGCTTGTTGGAAAGGCCTTGGCTCACCCATGTTGTTGAAATCTAGAACCATGTTGACTGCATTTGATGGATGATATTTTAGACCACATGGTATACTTACTTCTCTTCACTTCCACTTGGGAGGGAAGACCATGTCAATAGAGGTTGAGTTGGTTGATTCACCCCTTAACTACAACCTTTTATTGGGCTGGAATTAGATCTATGCTATGAAAGAGATTGTGTCTTCCATATTCCACATTATTTTATTCCCTTTTGAGGATCGAATTGTCAGGATCGACCCGATGTCATTTGACAGCTCCAATTCTGTTGCATCATCGAGATCCACCATCCCAGCCATTGATAATTCTCAGATGAAAACTAAGGATGTTGGTGTTGCCATGTATCCATCATTGACGGGATATTTTAATATTGCAACACCAATTTTGACCATTGTAATTTCCACTCTTGGTAGTTCTTTGTCATCTTCGAGTTCGGTCCCTTTTTGAACCACATGTTTAATGGACACTTGAACTCTTCCTTCTTTGAGTAATTCGGATCAAGACCCTAGACCTACTAAGATGGAGATATGATTGCCTACAATGGATATTTCTTATCAAGCTACTCTTGATCACGTTGTAGACCCTAGTCCTTCCTCTTCACGGATGGAGGAGGATGACACCTTTGTGCTTCCTTATTGGGTAGTTGCATCATTGTGCTCACATGGCTGCGTCGATGATGTTTTTCCTTTGGATGAAGCAATTATCAAGGCCATGAATGGTTTGGAACAACCCCGGGAGGAGTTGCACCATCTCTCTTATTTCCTCCCAAAGCTTAAGCAAATCAAGTGTGATGAATTTAGGTTGACCCTTAGTGAGAAGGTTGGTAGTACCATGATTCCATTAGGAACTCATGGTATATATGCTGAAGGGAACATGGAGAACTTGTCACCTACTTCTCCTATCAACATTTCTCTAACTTATGGTAAGATAGAAAATGTTTACATTGGGGAGGATTTTTCTCCCGATGAGCTTAAGGCATATACCAAGATTTTTAAAGAGTTTCAGGGTGTTTTCTCTTGGTCATATGACGAAATTCCAGGAATAGAACCTCTGATTATCGAGCATGAAATCAAAACTTATCCTAATGCTAGACATGTTCAACAACATTTACGTGTAATGAATCCCTGTAAGGTGCCTTCCATTAAGGATGAGATAGAGAAGCTACCTAAGGTTGGCTTTATCTATCTAGTTCCCTTGACTGAATGGGTATCCAATCCTATTCCAGTTGATAAGAATTAGGGAACTATCTTGATGTGTACCAACTTTAGAGACTTGAATAAGGCTTGTCCAAAAGATTATTTCCCCACGCCATTCATAGATTATATCTTGGATGAGTGTGTAGGAAGCGAGTTATTTTCATTCATGGATGGAGTTTTAGGATACAATCAGATCCAGATAAATCTTGAGGACCAACATAATACAACTTTTATTTTACCTTGGGGCACTTTTTCATACCGAAAAATGCCTTTCGGCCTTAAAAAGGCCAAAGCTACATTTTAGTGGTCAATAACTTTTTCTTTTCACAACCTAAAGCTTATTATTGAAGTATATTTAGACAATTTAGCTACTCACTCTCATTTGAGAGTGGATCATCCATACCATTTGCATTTGGTTTTCGAGAGATGTAGTCGTTACCAAATTTGGTTTAACCCTTAGAAGTGCATATTTTGTGTGAAAGTTGGTCTGTTATTGAGATTCATCATTTCTAAGGAGGGGATTAGGGTCAATCCTCTTAAGGTTGAGGAAATACTTCAATTGTCTCCTCCATTCATTATTAGACACCTTCAAAGTCTCGAAGGGATGATTAACTTCTAATGGAGATTTGTCATCAATTTTTACAATTTGACCAAGGATTTTATGCACCTCATAAAGAAGGATACTCTATTCATATGGGATGAGCATCCCCTGTGCTTAGTCCACCAGACTATAGACGAGATTTTTTATTATATGTGGTTGTGTCTCAAGAGATAATTGGAATGGTTTTGGTTCAAGAGGATGATGAGCTCCAAGAGAACGTTTCTACTATACTAGCCAAAACCTTATTGATGTTGAACTTTGACACAGTCACGCTAAGAATCTAACTTTAGGGATCGTTCATGTGGTTCATCAGTTGAGACATTATATACTTCTTCACTAGATTACGGTAGTGGATCATATCAACCCATTTCAGTTTTTCCTAATGAGACGAATGATAGGGGGGAATTTTAATAAGTGGATTGTTATCTTTTAAGAATTCAATCTCGAGTTTATTTTGGAAAATAAGAATAAATCACTAGTATTTGTGGAGCTCATGTCAGATCTTCCTATTTTGGACAAAGACGAAGTTCACAAAGATTCTTTTGTCAAAAAACATATCTTCCTTATCTCAATTGTTGACCCTTGGTATGGTGATATCATCATATATTTCTAGAATTTGAGGGTCCATCCTCACCTCTCATGATATGAGCGTCGACGCTTACAACATCTCACTATGAATTACCTCATTATTGGTGACACCTTGTATCATCATAGGGTGGATTACATTTTACGTTGATGTTTGAATCAGGAGGAGGATGATATGCTGTTGAATGATTTCCATGGTTAGGCATGTGGTGGTCATTTATCTGGGATTTCTATAGCCCAAAAAATCCTTATAGGGGGTTATTATTAGTCACCCATCTGTTAGCAGGAATATTTCACCTTCTGCAGACAAAATCTGTTCCTCTGGTCTGAATGGTTCAGATCCAAAACAAATGAATGACAAAGGATTGAGACCCTCCCTGGATATCATAAATACATGGAATGCCTGCTTCGATAGTAAACCTATGTACCTGCAATCAGATTAAACACGTAAACACATCAAAGCTACTAGAACATAATCTATTAATCCATGTTAGTGACTAAGGAATCCAACAACATTTACATGTGAAATCAAACAACAACAGTAAAGTGGGACAGAAATCAACTTTGCATTAAGATTAAAATGGATAATTTTACAACCAATTAAGCCTAAGTGTTGACATGCATCTCCATGAAACCAAACACTTTCATCCCAATAAGCTCCAACTTTGCTCTCTATGCTCTCCAATGGCTTAGGCCAAGTGGTCAATCCAATAGCATAACAATACCTCAATGGTTCTCCCCCTCAACCATGGATATGAGATTGTATTTATAAGGCTCAATGGATAGGGATGGTTGAGATATTTATGGATGAGGTGGCCTCTAAGATCCTAGGATGAGGTATCTCAAGCTCAACTGACCCACAATTATAGGGATAAGGGAGGACACGAGGCTAAAAATCTAGAAGCCTCAAGAATTTTCTATTTTTTCCATTTTACCCAGGGTACCATGTTTCTCCCCTTATGACAGAGCGGTTCAGGTAAGAACCTCTTATCGACCAAGGGAAATAGGCGGTGGCACCGCTTATGGCAAACAACAGAAGGGCGGTGTGAGCAAGGAACCGCTCATGGCTAATAGGGAAAGCGCGGTGCTGGGAATTTTCATAAAAGATTGACAATAACATGGGTTTCCACTCCAAGTGCTGGGATAAAGGGAAAGTAGGTATGTCAAAGGTATTATCACATGATGATGATAGGATTTTAGTATAACAAGATGCCCCCCAAAGCATGAGTCTTAGAGGGATATGATAAACAAGAGCTTTGATAGAACAAGTCGTCGCTACGAGGGGAAAATTTTGGCTCAATCAGAGCATGTCGTCAAGTAGGCATCTATAGTACATCAATATTTTGACTCATAGAAACAAGTAACCAACTCATGGCTGCAGACCAATACAAGGCAGATCCATGGGAGGAATAAACAAGCATGGCTACTAGAATACAGTGTAGATCCATGTGATAGAGGACTCAAACTTGGACATAGCTACCAGACATACAATGTAGATCTATGTCATATAGACACAAATTTGAGCATAGCCATGACCATACAAATGTGGATCCATGCTAGATATAAAAAACTCCATCGCAACTTAGGGAAAGATTAATGAGCGATTTAAACAAATACCCAGGGTCTTCATCTCGTCTTCAACAAAGTATGATTCTATCCATGTGATTACAATGATCTGAAGTCAGACATGGTATAAACCACTTGATTACTGGCCAATGATGTGAACCGTTAACAAGTGCGAGGGATATCACCATTGATGTCAATGATTCCTAAGGTACCCTAGTACAATCTACTGTGTGAATAGATGTCCTAATGTCAAACACCCAGTCGATTCTATCGATCAAAGGTCAATGATGTGAGCCTATGTTGAGAGTAAGAGAATATGTCATTAATGCATATAGATCTCAAGGTACTAAATATTATTTCTAAGACTATTTCCCGGATGATGAGCTGATGTCGACGGGTAAAGTCTCATCAAAGGAGGGCCATGATGAGTCCCACATCGACGACATGAAACTCGGAACATAGTTCTGGAATTATGTGAATGTAGTAACCATATTACTTACTCAAAAGTATTGACACAAAGACTATGTTGATTGCAAAGGTAAAACTTATTCAAATCCCCTTTGAACATCTAGCGACACGACAAAAAGACTTGGCAGCATGACTGAACAGGACAAACACACAATGTGACAGTGGACAATGCATTCATTTGAAAAAATCAAAGGAGTGGTATGACTCATGAAAGTGGATCGTAACGAAGATCACCTGAATACCCAATTTACTGACATGATATGCAGACAAGTGCCATGTTCAAAGGTAACGACAAACTACTGCCATTTATTTGCAAAATGATTCCCTTCCCATTTCCCCCATCATGATCAATGAGTGCCTCTTTTCAGTTTTGCGAGTTCAAAGAGGGTAACAAACACTTGGTATAGCTTGTTAGAAGACAAGTCCAGAATCATATGTTTTATGAACCTAAAAGAGGAAGGGTTCATTCCCAAAATGGGTCTCTCAATGTTTAATTTAACGAGTCCAATGAAAGAAAAATCGGTATCGTTCATGTTTAAAGAGTCTGAATAATTACGGAAGAAGACTCCAAAGGGGTCCTTTTTCATATGATTTAGTCTCTAAGGCACAAAAAAGTGTAAAATCATACCTTAGAGAACTCTTACAGTCATGATTGGCTAGAGTGTTCCTTTTTTCATAAATAGTCCTGTCCGAACTGAAAAAGAGATAACCTACCGTTGAATGGATGAATATTCAAATACTTTAATGAGCGTGAAGAAGACAAGATCTCTCGACAATCTTTTCGTATTTAGGGAGCCTAAAAAGAGTTTAAAGAGGACTCCATGAGGTTTCTTTACACAATGTCACTTTTTACGAGACTGGAAAGAATCAGAAACGAACTCAACGATCTTTTCATGTTTAAGGAGCCTGAAAAAGAGGTGAAAAGAAGACTCCATGATGCTTCTTTACACAATGTTGATTTTTAACGAGCCTAGAAAGAAACTGAAATGGACTCGAACCTTTGATATTAGGTTTAAGGAGCGTGACCAAAGTGTCATAACAAATTCTCATCAACCTTTTCCATTTTATGGAAGTATGAAAAATCCATAAACAAACTTCCAAAGCTTTTTTCTATGGTTCTCCTATCAGTGGAGAGAATTTGGAGCACTTCCTTAGTCAGATCTTCAGCAGCTGATACCAGGAGTTCCCACTGTCATATTTGAGCACCGTCAGCTACAGGTAATAGCTAAAAACCTACTCTTTCATTTCATAGAATTTATTTTGAGCTTTGATGGTGTTTTGGGCATGTATGGTAATCCCTAAAACCATAAACATGGGCACCGCACATACCCCTTACGGGATATGCGGTGCCTCCTAAGAAGGTGCCTAAAACATAGATGACAGGCTGTGCCACCACCTGTCTCCAACGATGAATAGGCAGTGCCAGCCGTGGAGATTTCAAACAAATAACATAATCCATAATAAATCATTCTTTTGATTTTAAATGGTTAGAGATTATTCTAATGCATGCTATGATTATTTTTGGCAAGTTTTTGTTGCTCAAAACATGGAGATATGGAAAGAAAGACAACATGACAATGATCATGCTTTCACTGAGAGAAATGCAAGTTGTATTGGCACATTACAGGACTGTGGGCTCTTGAAGTTATTTTGGACTCCAAGCATGGTGTCACACGAGTGGCTACTAGAGCACATACTGTGGATGTGGAATCTAGAGCAGCAGTACTTTGAGGTGGGGCCCCATATTTTGACAGTGGAAGTAAAAGATATCTACTTCTTGACTGGTCTCTCGAGACAGGGTGCCCCCATCTCACTGACAGGTTCCTGTGGAGGAGATATTACCACTCGAGAGATTATAGATTGTCATTATGCTCCAATGATGAGCACATCGGGGAATAAAATCCCCATGAGAGCAGTGACGGATGGGCCCCTACAAACCATCCTATTTACTATGCAGAGGGTGGCCAGATGTCAAGGTGTGCACTAGGCTTCTAGGGCACACATGTTATATGCCATAGAGGCCATGGCACCTATGGTATTCAACTGGGTAGAAGCCATGCTGTCAATATTCAAAGATCAGCTGACAAATTGTCGACAGGGAGAGCTAAAGAAGTTTGGCTTTGGTTCCATTTTAGCCTACTTATTTTTCAGAGCAGGTTCCTGTTATACCAAAATCCTGTCACCATCATGTGATAAGACCTTTGACGTACCTACTTGCCCTTAAATCCAAACTTCTAGAGTGAAGACTTAATGGTTTCTTATCAGTCTATCATACAAATTCCCAACATTGCTCATCGTCCCTTATCCAGGAGCGGTACCCCTGTTCGCACCGCTTTTCATCGGTTGTCTACAAGCGGTGCCATCGCCTGTCACCCTTGGTCCATACGCGATTATTACCAGAACCGCTCTGTCAAAGAAGGAGAAGTGTGGTACCCTAGATAAAAGGGGAAAAAGAGAAGCTTCTTGAGGCTTCTAGATGATAAGCCTCAAGATATCCCTTATCCTTACTACTGTGGGTTAGTTGAGCTCAAGATCCCTCATCCTAGGATCTTAGAGGCAACCTCACCCACTAATTTCTCAACCATATCTATCTATTAAAGCCCTATATATATGATCTCATAGCCATGGTTGAGGGGAAAACATTGAAGGTATTATTATGCTGTTTGACTGATTCTTTGCCCAAGATCATTTGGAGAGAGCATAGAGAGCTAGAGTTGGAGCTTTTGGGGATGAAGAGTTGGTTTCATGGAGATGCATGTCAACACTAAGGCTTAGTTGTAAACTTCTTCATATTTTTAATGCAAGCTGATTTTCTGTCCCATATTGATGTTTGATTTCAGATATATATTGCTAGATTCCTTTCCTTAGTCACTAGCATAGATTAGTAGATCATATTCTGGTTTCTTTGATCTATTTCATGTTGAAATCTTTTGTAGGTACACAGGTGAACTATCAAAGCCTTGTATTCCATATATCTACAGCATCTAGGGGGAGTTATCAGCCTCTGTGATCTATTGGTTCTAGATCTGAACCATTCAGACCAGTGAAACACCTTGCTGTCTGCAGGAGGTGAAATATTCCGATCAACAAATCTAGTGACTCTACTGGAGAGTAGTTGTATTCAGTTGTTCTCATCGTCCTCAGTCTGCAACTCTTGTTCGAATCCAGGTTCTATTTTCTTCAACTCTTTATAGTCAGATCTACTTTCTGATTTGTATTATTTGGGTTCAAAATTTCTAGATCTGGTCAAATCTGAGTTATTTTGGTTTTTTATGCTCTGTTACCATATTCAATTCAATAGTATTCACCTTGATCTAGTCTATTTTTTATCTGATCCATTGTTCTCTTTTTGTTTTGGCCATCTACAGAGAACCACGACAATGATTTGTGTGAGGAGCGGTGCCACTGCCTGAACACAGTGGACAGTAAGTGGTGCCACAGCCTATATCTGGTTAGAGAGGAGCAGTACTGCTTTGGAAACACTCTTACAACACCTACAAAGCAAGGCACCAGGTAGGCATTAGTCCAAAACCCCTTTTTCCTCATTTTTCTTTGTAAAAATTTGGAATTTTGATTGCTTTCAGTTCTGTTATCAGGCTTGTGTTATTGAATCTGATGTGTGTGGCTTGTTGCTTTGATGGTTTAAGATTGATTTTGAGTGTACTTTCAAAAATTTGTTTAGTCTTTTTTATTGTTCATTCGCTTCTTTCTCATTGGTTGTGTTTAGAGAAGGATTTCTTTTTTTTGGAAAGTTAGGGTGCTCATTGACCTCTCTTTTCATTGCATATACTGAAAGAATAACATTAGATTAGCTCCTATATTTCATTTCTTGCTTGCATAGTAAACTTCTTTTTCTTCCCTTCAAAAAAGAAAAGTTTTGCTTGAGATTAGGACATCATATTTGAGCGTTGGATTCGGGTTTTCTGATTGGCTTCACAAGCTTTCAAGACCTTTACGATCTTTCGTCTCTCATGCATTAGGACTATCTCGATCAAAATAATAAAAAAATTGGTGGTTTTAAGTTAGATTTGCTTATGTTTTTAAGAAATTCAAAAAGTTAGAGTGCATTGGCATATAGGTGCGCTTGGTGTTGTTCTTTTAGGAAAAGAGATTCTCACCCTTCCCATTTGCTTTCGGAAAGAAGAATTTGGTTTGTAGAAGTATTTGTTTGTCTTTGATTTGATGTTCATGACTATTGATTGGTATGATTTTTGGTTTTGAAACAAAAAGAAAAACACTCTCTTCCCTCCCGTAAGTAGGCATATTGAACGGTAAAGTGAACATTTGCACAAGCATACTGCATGGTTTTACTTTTCTGTCAAAACATCATGCATTCACCTAACCATAAAAGTTAAAATCAACGGTAGTTGTAGGTTAAAATTTGCATAGTAACTTGAGTGATAGGTTAGAGACATGTTTGGGCATCATAAAATGTAGGAGCTGTCATTATTTGTCAGCATTACATTCCAGGACTAGCGCGGTTCTTCCACATACCGTCAGTATATCAAACACCCTTTCACGTACCCTTGAGGTATATACAAAGGTACTTCATGTAATCGTTGTATATTGGAAGGCCTCTTGTGTACAGTTATGCATTAGATAGCACTACTACCGATTCGAGCTCCCATGTACCTTGAGTATATCGGGAGACCCCACTAGGGTACCTTATATATCTGAGAAAAGCCCTTCGGTTGTCTTGTTTGGAGCCATACACCGAAAACAACATTCGGGGAGATTACTACGCATGTACCCTCAAGGTATATCACGAGTGGCACCGGCTTGACAATCCTAGTGAGAGACCTGACTTTTTGAACTCCTCCTGTCATTTTAAGTCTGCTTGTTTTGACCTATAGTTTGAGTAGGAAAGTCTTTTGGTGTGTTTTTTTCTAGATTTTTAGACCCTAGGTTATATAGGAACTGTACACACTGGCTAAGTTAAGATATTTCAGGACAGTATAGGGCTTGCCACCTGATTTTACTTCTGTTTCAGAAGGAAATCCAATGGAAGCTATCGACCAAGGAGCTGATACCACCTCCCAAGTGGGAGATCATGTGGTGGTAGAAATTGGAGTACCATATTCTTCACACTCGCCTCCCTCGGTCCAACAGCCTTCTCGCGAGGATTCATCACTCCATCCTCCTGTGGAATATCATGTTGATGATACCCATCTGGATTTTGGTCCTAATGCTCCCTTTTGGGAGACACCTATCGGACAGGCCATTGCCTCATTTGGCACCCGTGTAAGTTCTCTGGAAAGTGAAGAATAATGTAGGTAATACCATGCTGCTATCCTCCATGCACAGGAGGTCAAAAAATAGATTGACAACCTATTAGGCCCTTCACCAGTTCATTCCACATTCCTTCCTATGGGATATCATTCACTAGCCGATTCTATGAGACCCATTGAACTGATTATAGATCATCCATTAACAAGAAATAGCCCAAGTCAAATTTCCACCACTCTCACCTCTTATGTTATGTCTGATCCAAACCCACCCAAATCATTTGCATCTAGGGCCCAGCCTTCAATTCTTGTGTCTTTAGTACCTTTGAATGTCGTGGGGCAACCCCTGACATGACCTACATTATCTGATCCTGGAGTTGTACATAGTAAAGAGAAAACCTCTAACATAGAATCATCTACAGTTTTTGTCCCTCCCACCCACACTAATGTGGTAAATCCCCCATCCAGTTTAGGTCAGCCCTTGGGGGCACAATCTGTTGCCATTTTCCCCCCGGGACAACCTACGTTATCTGATCCTGGAGTTGTATCTAGTCAAGAGAATACCTCTAACATAGAAACATCTATAGTTTTTGTCCCTCCCACCCACACTAATGTGGTAAATCCCCCATCCAATTCAGGTCAGCCCTTGGGGGCACAACCTGTTTCCATTCAGTATTCTAGTGGTTATGGTTATCAAATACATGTAGGTAATCATCCATCTAATCCTACTGGAATTCCATTCCCTAGAAACACTTTTACACCATGGGAGGGATACCCATACAAATTGCGGGAGGTGCGGGAGGACCGCCTTATGGAGGTCCTCCCCCTGGGAGACCTAATGGTCCTGGAGGGCTTGGTGGTCCTCCTCATGGTCCTGGCGGTCCTAGTGGTCCTGGGGGACCTAGTGGATTTCCTCCTTATGGCTCTGGAGGGTCTAGAGGCCCTCCACCTGGTGGTTCTGGTGCCTCTGGAGGTTTTCCACCTCCTGGAGGTTCCGGAAGGTATGGTGGTCTGCCTCCTGGTGGTCTTGATGGTACCAGTGGTCCTGGCAGTCTCAATGGATCTAGTGGTCCTCCTCCTAGAGGCCCTGGTGGTCCTATTGGTCCTAATTCCTGAAATAAAAACCCCATGGGTAGATTTCCCAGTAGTTCTTCCTCACAGCAACCTGTTTTTCAGTCAACCTATGGCCCTACTGGTAATTTCATGCCATATCAATATTACCAGTATGTGCAGGCCAATATATAGTTGCCTTTCCTTGCAACTTTGGAATTTCCTAATTTGTCCAAGTTGATTAATGATCCCATTCGACACAATCCCTCATGGCCTCCCATTCCAGTAAAGTTACCATCGAACATTCCAAAAGTCGATGGGAAGCAGGGTGAAGATCCGTGAAACCATGTTATGAATTTTCATTTGTGGTGTTCCTCAAAATCCCTCATGGATTATTCCATTCAGTTACGACTCTTTCAGCGAACTTTGACTGGTACGGCCGCGAAGTGGTATATTGAACTCCCACAACACTCGTTTGTGGATTTTGGCTCATTGGCAACTGTATTTCTTATGCACTTTCAGCTCCCTATTCATTATGAAACATGCACTAATCTTTTAAATTCTCTGCAACAGAACACCTCTACCCACATTTTTTACCATATCCACGAGTGGAGAAGGTGGAGAAGACTTATTAAGGCCCCTATTCTGGATCAATTGTTAGCTGATTGGTTCACTAAGTTCTTGTTGACTCCTATTTCCTGAGATGTGGCCATGGGTGGTACCATTACCGAAGAGCAGGCTATTAGTCATGATCGGTACCTAGACTTGGTCTATTCCCGGTTTAGGACTCTTTATGACCTGATTCCTCAAGCTCCTCACCCCAACACTGACCTTGCCAAGCCATCAGCAGAAGTACCTATTAACGGGATTGTTGGTTCAATCCAGTCCCCATCCACAATGAAACCTTCCAAGCAAACCCAACCTACTACTCCTTCGACTCCCAAGGTTTCTGTCGAGGTCAATTCTATTCAAAGTACTCAAACCTCAGGTAATAAAAAGAAAGGTAAAAATCGAAATAAAAAACCTAGAAACCAGCAGGAGGCCCCACAATCAACCCATAATGACAACAACATAGGGAAAAGGAAGGCTAAATAACCTTGTCTGTTATGTGGTGGTGACCACTTCTCCAAGGAGTGTCCTCGTCGGGATGAAATCTCCGAGTTTTTGAAGTCTAATCCCTCACCTGCAATACTTACGGATTCTTTCCCCTCTCAACAACAGCTGGTAGACCACATGTCGAACTAGGGTAACTCTAGTTCATCAGAGGAAATTCGTATGATGTCCTCAAATACCATCCATCTGCAAACTTGAAGCTAGAATTACGATAAACCCATAGATAAGCAAGAAGACCAATATTCTTCAGGGAAATCTCCCTCCACTAGTTCCCCGAAATCCTCATCTATTATTCCCTTGTCTATCGAGAAGCCTACTCTCGACATGATTTTGCTCCCACCAAAGAGTATTCTTCAGAAGGCTATCTTTAATCCCAATGCTCGAGTTGCTCAATTCTATAATGTGGTTGAAGATCTCGCTTAGGCACCTTGTGCGATGTCTACCCTAGAAGTACGCCAAAGTTGCCCTACATAGCGCAAGAACTTGTTGACTACATTAGGAGTTGTAGAATCGGATAACACTAACTTGATTCACTTCAATTTTGAGAACTATAAACCTAGATTACCGCATAAACTTGCTTTTCAAATCATTATGAAAGTAGTGGGAAAGAATTTCTTTCGAACAGTACTAGATGAAGGAGCTTTGACCTCGGTGTTATCTCTAACTTGTTGGAAATCTCTTGGCTCTCCTGAGCTTGTTACATCACCTACAACCCTTAAAGCCTTTGATGGATGGAGATTCCAACCCCATGACTTCATATCATCCCTTGCGATCGATCTGGGGTCAAAACCATTTCCATCCAAGTAGAAGTGGTAGATGCCCCTTTAGATTATAACCTCCTTTTAGGAAGGAATTGTTTCTATGCCATGAATGATGTCGCTTCAACAATATTTCGAACGATCCAATTCCTGCATCTCGGGAGAATTGTTACTATTGACTAGCTTGATTTCTGTATGCTGGATGTTACTACCTCTACAGATAATAACATCCCCATGTTAGGTCAGTCCCCTCCTTCTTACCAATCGATTGGGGTAGGTATACTGAAGGATTCATCCCTTATGGGGATTTTTCCCTCTACTCCTCCTAGCACGGATACCACGACAGTACATATGATCGCCTCATTTGATATTGAGCCCTAGGGCACAAATGTTGTTGAGTCCACCTTTTTGAGCCCGCATGAAGATATGTATGACACCATTCAAACTTGCCTCGATGTTCACACTAATGATATTCATTTAGTGGCTTTGGATCCTTACCATTTCCCGTACTGGTTAGAACCTTCTCTTCTGGTTCTAGACTATCTCTCTGTGACTTTTCCTTCTAACGAGTCCATTATAGAGATCATGAACACAGGTGAGCCCATTTGGGAGGATCACCATCATAGATCCATGCTCCTCCCCAATACCATTTTGGATAGCTATGATTTTGCATCCTTGTTTCCTATTAATATTGTCAACATTCCGCAAAGTCCTATATTATTGCAAGATACAGATTCTGAAGGAAACCTTTGCAACATTACTCAAATGAACCCAATTGACATATCAGCCAAGCCTAATGTTATTGAGCATGTTCATGTTGGGAAGAACTGCTCCACAGATGAATCTGAAGCATATAAGGCACTTTTTAAGGAATTCCATGATATTTTTGCCTGGTCCTATGAAGCGATGTCGAGGATAGAACCTTCCATTGTGGTCCACGAGATTAGAACTTATCCCACGACTAAACATGTCAGGTAGAAACTTAGGCAAGTCCATCCTAGGAAGGCTGCAGCTATTAAAGATGAGATTAAGAAGCTTCTAAAAGCTAGTTTTATTTATCCTGTACCTCTGACAGAATGGGTATCAAACATTGTCCTTGTCAATAAAAACCAGGGCACCATTAGAGTTTGTATCGACTTTAGGGATTTAAATAAAGCTTGTCCCAAAGACAACTTTTCTACCCCGCACATCGATCAGATTATTGAAAACTATGTAGGAAGTGTCATCTTTTCATTCATGGATGGCTTCTCTGGCTACAATCAGATTGAGATATTGCCCACCGATCAGCATAAGACAGCATTCATTTGCCCATGGGGAACCTTTGCATATAAGAAGTTACCTTTCGGCTTGAAAAACACTGGCACCATGTTCCAGTGTCCGATGTCCTATGCGTTTCATGACATTAAACATATTGTTGAACCATACCTTGAAAACCTCCCTGCTCATTCACAGCGACGGGAGGACCTTCTTGGTCATCTTAGAGACATATTCCTGATATGTCCTCATTATAATATATGGCTCAATCCACATAGATTTGTTTTTTGCATTTAGATGGGATGTTTGCTTGGCTTTGTGGTATCCAAAGATGGCATCTGGATCGATCCTTTGAAGATTGCTTCCATCATTAATCTACTAGCCCCAACCACCATCCTTGAACTCCAAAGTTTGTAGGGGAAGGAAAACTTTCTCCGCCGTTGCATGTGCAATTTCGCTGAGAAAACACACGGTTACATGTGTCTCCTCAAGAAGAACACTCTATTATTCTAGGATGACTAGGCCCAACATGCCTTTGATAGTATTAAGCATGCTCTGACTCATTCACCCGTGATACACCCCCCATACTATTCAAAATATTTTCTCTTGTATATTGCTGCCTCCGCTACTACCATCGCCATGGTTTTAGTGCAGGACAACCTCCACGGCCAAGAGCATGTGATTTATCATGCCAGTAAGAATTGTATTGATTCTAAAACTTATTATTCACATGTGGAGAAGCTAGCTTTGGACACGGTCATTGCTGTGCAAAAATTTTGTCACTACATTCTGCTTTGCACTACCAATGTATTGGCAGATCAAAACCCGATGTACTACATTCTGACTCGTTAGGTACTCGGGGGCAAGTACTCCTGTTGGATCATCATCCTTTAGGAGTTTGATCTTAATTTTTTCAAGGCTACATCAAAGAAATCCTTGGTTTTTGCTGAGATTATATGTGACCTTCCCTATGCTACCATGAAATCTGAGCCCATCGATTCATTTCTGGATGAATTCATGTTCCTAATTAGCACTACTGATCCTTGGTATGGAGATTTGTTGATTTATCTCCAGACCCAACATTTTCATCTGCATCTATCTTGCGATGATTGTCACCACATTGGTCACGATGCAAAATACTACCTCATCTTGCATGATACCTTGTATATATGTGGGATTGACTCCATTCTCTGGCAATGCCTCACTCACAAGGAGGCTGAACACATCCTAAATGATTGCCACTCTGGAGCATGTGGTGGTCATTTATCTGGGATGGCTACAGCCTAGAAAATTCTTCATGCTGGCTATTTATGGCCCTCTGTCTTCAAAGACTGTCATGACGCTGTTAAGAAATGCCCACCATTCCAACATTTTTATCCCAAAAAGGTGCACCCATCCTGCTCTACTTCACCCCGTCATTGCCGTTGGCCCTTTTTCCAAATGGGGGATTGACTTCATGCATTGTAAACCTACCTTAGCTGGGGGGCATGGTTACATCATCGTAGCTATGGATTATTTTACAAAAAGGGTTGACACCATGTTTACATATGCAGAAGATGGTAAGACTACCGCTCTCTTCTTGTTCAATCATATCATAGCTAGATTTAGAGTTCCACAGTCTATCATCACTAATCACGGATCCCATTTTCGTAATCAAATGATGGAGGAATTGAGTGCCAAGCTAGGTTTTCACCATGAAAACTCTACGCTGTATTATCCACAAGCTAATGGTTAGGTAGAGGCCATTAACAAGGTTTTGAAAACTATGCTTCGTCGGATGGTTGGAGATCATAAATCCAATTGGCATCTCATTCTTTTTTCCGCTCTTTGGGCTTATCAGACTTCCATGAAAATAGCTACTGGTTTCACACCATTCCATCTTGTCTATGGACTTGAAGCTGTCTTACCTATCCAATGTCAGATTCCATCTTTACAACTTGCTATCGAACTTCTCCCAGACACTTTTGTAGAGGAAGCAATATTTGTGTACTTGAATAACCTTGATGAGACTCGTATATATGCTACCTTGGCTAATGAGGCACATAAGAAACGTGTTAAGGCGTAGTACAATAAATCCATCCAGCCTCGTGTTTTCAACAAGGGTGACCTAGTTTTGACTTATGACCAGAGATATGATAAGCGAGGAAAGGGTAAGTTCGAGTCTATGTGGTATGGACCTTTTGTTATTTCCAAGGTGTTAGAGAAAGGAGCCTATGAGTTGGTATATTACGATGGAATCCATTTGGGGAAACCTCACAATGGGTTGTACCTGAAAAGGTACTATGCCTAGGTCTTCTTGGATGGTATCTTGTATATATGTATATTGATTGAATTTCAATGTGTTTTTAGTATTTTCAAGATGGTTTTGAGTTTTGGTGTTCGCATCTGTTTATACCATGTTTTGGTCATACAGATGGCTTTCTACGGCTTCGCTAATGGTGCTTTCCACCACACCTTGAATCTAGCCTCGGCTGCTTGGGTTCTTAATTCCCCAGCTGAAGATTTGGTTAGTTTAGGAGCGGTCTGCTTAAGTCCTACTACTAATAACATCACCAAGTATGAAGCGGTCATCGGTCTTTTGACTGAAGCTGCATCCCAGGATGTCCATGATCTAGTAGTTTTGATGGACTCTCAGCTCATGGTTTGTGATTTAAACCATGTCTACACATTTAGGAACCTGGTGCTCCTCTGCCTCTTTTGGAGGGTACGTTTATTAGAAAGATCATTTGGAACCATTACATATAGGAATATCCCTAGGGAACATAATGTAGTTGCTGATTCATTGGCTAATTACATAATAGATTGGCATATTGCCCATTCATGACGTTAATCAAACATGGTACATTGTAAATAAACATTTAAAGACACATAGAACTCTTAGAAAATGCAATCATCCATTTGAAACGTATAAACATCATGTAAAAGTCTGTGTATATATATATATATATATATATACGAAAAATGTTACAAAAAATAGGTCCCGAGACCTCATTTGAAGCACGTAGGATTTCAAGCAAAATCATCATAAAAAATCATGAAGCTATCAGCTTTCAGTATACATGTCTCATCTACTAGTGGTGCTCATGATAGCACATCACTGCTCGAGCCACCCTGCGTAGTAGCCTGTTGAATCAGCCTGGTACTCCAGCCGTAGATCTCTAATATCTAGTCAGGAGGTCATCTATGTCAGCATCTGGGATGTCCAGAGTCAACCTATCGAGGTTCTCCTCCAACTTCCTGGTGATATCATCACCCTGCGGCATGAAACGAGCTCCGGCTTTCCTATCTAGTGGAAATTATCCTCGAGGCCTCACTACTCCAACATCTGCATGAAGACAAATAGGTCTCGCCACTTATCATAAAAAATATAAAACATAAAAAAACATAAAAACATTTTTTATATTTAGGGTTTCTTGTTTCTTACCAATGTCTCCCCACTACCCTACAGGTAGGAGTGGTAGGTCAGGATCACCTGCAAAATCTATGCCTGCATAGGCATAGTCCTCGACCATGAGCATCTGATCCCGCAGCCATTTGAAGAACGCGTCACCAAACTTCACTCTACCCCTACCTACTCTTGTGTGAGCCATGATCTAGACCCACCTCAGCATGCAGGGGTCCCATGCTCTTAGACTCTGAAAAGTCACTTGGGGCCTCATCTGGGGGACCCGCTCAAAGAAGAAGCAAGCTAAGATGGAACCAAAGCTGAACTATTTCAGCTCTCCCTGCTGAAATTTAGTCAGCTGATCCTTGAAGATTGGAAGCAATGCTTCCGCCAAGTTAAACACCATAGGTGCCATTTCCTCTACGGCATACAACATATGTGCCCTGGAAGCCTGATGGACACCCTCGCTCCCTGCCACTCTCTACATGTTGAACAAAACAATCTGTAGAGCCCTGTCTGTGACTGCCCTGATGGCGATTTTATTCCCCGATGTGCCTGTACCTAGTGCACAGTGTCGATCTATGAGCTCTCTGGTGGTAATGTCCCCACCATGGGAACCTGTCAGTGAGATAGGGGCACCCCATTTCAATAGTCTAGTCAGGAATTATATGTTCTCTACCTCCACCATAAGTATATGTGCCCCCACCTTGAAATACTACTGTTCTGGATTCCACATTCTTAGTATGTGTTCCAGCAGTCTTTCGTGCGACACCATGCTTGGTGTTCGGAAGAACTTTAGAAGTCCATAGTTCTGGAGTGCGGCAATACACACCGGGTTCCTTTTAGCAGTGGCATCCTCATCATCATGTGTTCTTTCCTTCCATATCACCATATTTTGGAAGCCTAGACCTGCCAAAACAACAATGGTATACATCAATATCATCCTTGAATCATTACAAATCAAAAGAATGAGCTAATTTTGTATATATCATTGGTTTAATTTCTCCACGGCTGGCATCGTCTGTGCCCCGTTGGAGATAGGAGGTGGCACCGCCTATCCTCCTTGTTTTTGTCACGCTTCCCGAGTGGTACCGTCTATCCCACAAGGGGTAGCCGTGGTGCCCGCAAATAGGATTTTAGGGCTTCCCAAATAGGCTTAAAATGTTGAAATATTGTAACTTCGAAGAATATTCTATATGTATCTTTTTGTGGCCCCCGATGGTCCTACCGGGTGAACCACTTGTATTAAATTGTACCCCGATGCTCCTAATCAGAATATATAATAAGAGTCATGAGGTAGTCCCCTCTAATTGTAAAGGTGGGTCATTAGCACCCCAGTGTGGTTACTTGAGCCTACATGTGTAACTCAAGCTGAAATGATTTAACTCAAGCCTACATGTCAAATGAGTTAACTTAAGTGAACAGATGAATATAAATAGAGGTGTAGTGCTCCTCATTTGTGACACACACACACTCTCGCTTGTGTAGCGCATTAGTGGAGAAGAGAAGTAGCTGGAGAAGGAGGAGTATCAAGCTTTGATCTCCTTGCTAGTTTTATCTTTTAACTTTTTGGGCATCTATATTGAGGAAGCTTTTGCTGGGTTTTTCCCTTTAGGGTTTTTCCAGGATAAATCTTTGTGTTCCTTTTTTATGGTTGTGCTTGTCTATCTTTCAGTGATCCTGTTTATATGCTTTTGTCATGAAAATGAAATGAAATACTAATGTCTTAGCTAAGCATATGAAAATTTAACATGGTATCAGAGCTAACCTGAGAAGAAGACATTGTGCAGCTTCAGAAGCTAGGGATTCTTACTTTTTGGGTCTCTCTCCACAATCTATTAGCAAAAGTATGCTAGGATGACTCTCCATTGAAGGGCACATCTTTTTGTCAAAATGGAATTCGATTTCGAGCATTTTCAGTTTTCGATGTGGAAATTAGGGCTTTCTACAGAAGAGAAATTTTTGAGTGAGACCAGCATAGGATTTTTATCCTCATCAAAACCGAACTTTAGAGACCTGGATCAAGAAATTTGGTTGGGTGAAACTCTAGGAAAGTCAAACCCTAGTTTGATCCCGAGCTAGAAAAACCCTAAATACTAAAACTGCTACGTTTTGGTACATTCACTATATTCTGATATTGGTGAAGGATCAGGAGCTAAAACTTTTGAGGGCTGAAGATAAAATCCTAATGAACACTTTTTCCAAAATTCATCCTTAGATTCGTTGTATTCCAGGAGATATGTTCTCTCCAAGTTAGGGTTCCAGCATCTTCCAGAATTCATCCCTAAACAGGCCACCTGGGGGGAATTGCAATATCTTGGGCTACAGAGGTCCAAATAGAATTCCTTAAGATGTTCCAGAAATTTCATGGAATTTAATTTCAGTGTTCCGAATATCAGACTCAGAAGATGAAGCAGTGACACGTGGAATTCTATACAACTTCGCTGTTCTGAACAGTCCTATAACAGGTCACCTTGGGAAAATGATCATAAATCCCAAATGGTGAAACGAATTCTGATGAAAACTATGATTTTAGATCTGGGACATGTGAGGTTACCTTAGTACAAAATTTTAGACATATAGGAGCCTAAATTTCAGAGATATCACAGAAACAGTAACAAGCATTTTTGCTGAAGAAATTGGAAAATTAGGGCTTCCTGTTCCAGGAGCTTCCCTCCACTATTTTCAGAAATGGAGTACATTGGATAGATCCATTTGAAGAGATATAGCCAATCAGATCTGAAATATTCCAAGTTTTTTAAATTAGGGTTTTTGTGACAAACCCTAGATCAGCCAGCTCCGGAACCAGGACGAACACCTCAAATCGGTAAGATCTAATCCTTTGCTATGTTCATTTGAGGTTCTCATTTCAAAGTGATCTATGACATCGGCTTGATGATAAGCTTGGTGAAGTTGACAACTTCCAAGCCTAGAAGTATATGATCTCTCTGAAAAAAATGGATTGGACACCTACATGAGGATAGAGGTTCCAGTTTTAGAGGGAGATGAGGCTAGAATCCTTTCTCAAGAAGAACTTGGTCAAATCCCAGAAGATCATTGATGATTCAGTTACGAATCAACTTGTACTACAAGTGTCTTTTCTAAAGACATCGATGAGGTTTTATTCCTTGACCAAGCTATTTGAAGGGAAGAACATAGATCGGAATATGACCTTAAGAAATCAACTGAAGAATATGAAGATCCAGAATGCAGAGACCATGCAGTCATAAGGATCTCTCAAATCAAAGGAAAACTTCAAGCGGGGAAAGAAGAAGTGAAGAATGCAGAAGTGGTGATGGCCACCTTGAATGGCTATCCAGGATCATGGAATTCATTCATTCAAGAAATGTGTTCCAGAAGGAAGTAGTTACTTTCAGCAGACTTTGGGAAGAAGAAGAAGCTCGTCTCTGAAGATCAAGCTCTCATCTTCCAAAGAAGATCCCTCAATCAATGAGGAATATGAAGATCTCAACTCTTGAAGAACTGTTTATCCACCTCAGCATTTGGATAAGAAACGATGATATCATGAATGAAGAATATGATGAAGCTGAAGACTCAAGAAGGAGTATACCCATGAAACAAATAAAAGATAAGTATTCAATTGTCATTTCATGATATTGTTTTGTTATACATTTGATTATATTCAGTTGATGTGTTATGCATGATAGAATGTTTGCATTAATGACTGTATACTTCTGATATGCATGTGATGGGTAAGTAGCTCATGGTGCTATACAACTCTCCATTGCTACTTATCAAACCTCTTTGCTAACATATTGGATTAGTGCACAATCTCAATATAGTGCACAATCTCAATAATGTCACGGTGGAGATGGAAGGCATCTAGAAAGTTTATAAATGTTGTATTGACTAAACAGTTGCATGATGTATAAGAATTTGTTGTTATGCATATGTTTTATGAAATAGTTCTAACCATGCAACTAATGC